>CAUYUJ010014294.1:693179-719641 GCA_963575745.1 Prorocentrum cordatum
TACGAAACGCCCAATAACCAGAACGCTCCCCCCCCGCCGGGGGCATGTAACGGTGCGTCATTGGGCGGCCATCCAATCAGAGGCTTCGGAGCCTGCCTGGTGGCGGCACCGACGTGAGCAGTGAGGGTTTGAGAGTGTGCTCTCTGCGCGAATCCCAGTGCGCGCACTAAACACATACGCGCCAGATGGCCATCCATCTCCCACATCGCATTCCAGCCAGCTCCTCCTGCTCCGAGCTACGAGCTAATTGCCATATAGTTTGAGTTCGTCGAACGCAGACTCCTCCTCCTGATCCTCCTCCTCCTCCTCCTCCTCCTCCTCCTCCTCCTCCTACTCGGGTCATGCTGCTGATCCTGATGCTTCTCATCGTCGAACTCATCCCCTCCCCCCGCCCTCCCCCCGACCGAATTGGGTCCTCGACTGGCCTCGCCTCTACCCCCCTCGAGGCCTCGGATCCACCGAGAACGTCCCCGTGGACATGGTCTCCGTGTCGTCCACCAGGTCCTCGTCCATGTTGTCGCTGCGGGGGGACGGGCGGGAGCGGGTTGGGAAGAATTCAACCGCACCCGCAGAGGGCGCCAGGCGGACTGGATGCCGGAAGGGGGCGGGACGGACGGCAGGGGGAGGAAAAGAGGGAACGCGGGCATGGGACTGGAGGCCAGAGATCGCGCCGCATCGCTCGTGCATCGGCGATGCATCGGCGATGCTTCGGCGAAGCTTCGGCGACGCATAGGCGCCGTCGGCGTGGGGAAAATCAGGCCCCACTTCCAGCCGCATCGCCGATGCAGCGGCCATGCGGCGCGATCCGTCGACCCCACCCACTGGGGCACCAGTTGTTGGGAGGCCTGGATGGACGCCGGCGGGGAAGGAGACAAACAGGGCGGGTACCGCACTGGCCCGTGCCCGTGCCCGTGCGCCGAAGAAGTTGCGGGGTAGGAGGAGGAGGAGGAGGAGGAGGAGGAGGAGGAGGAGGAGGAGGAGGAGGAGGAGGTGGAGGAGGAGGAGGAGGGCTCACAGGCCCCCGAGGCCCCTCGGAGCCCACAGCCCAACACATTCTGCAAGGCGCACCCCCCTGAAGTGGAATTCAGGTGGGCTCCGAGCCCGGCTAGTAGTTCTAGCTGGTGCACACTTATGATTATTCTTATTGTTAGTACTAGTAGGATTATTAGCACTAGTATTGTGATTAGTTGTCTTGTTCTTCTTCTTCTTCTTCGAACGCATCGTGGCCGTTGCCAAGAAAAGGTGTCTGGGAAACCTCTTTGGCGAGGGGGGGAACGAACTGAGAAGGAGCAACCCTTCTCAGAAGGCGGCGGGGCTTCTCACAGAAGGCCCCGCCGCCTTCTGAGGGTTCTGTTTTTGCGTCTGCGGCAGGAAGGCTTAGAGAACTTCTCAGAAGGCCCGGGGAATGCAGAGCCGTCCGCGAAGGCCCGCCCCTTCTTGCTTCCCCCCTTCGCTCGCCGCCGATGCTCCTCGCCAATATTTTAACGTTACTTGGGCTCCGACCCGTCATGCCCTTAGGGGTCGACCCACCGACCGACCGAGCGAGGTGGACGAGGAGCAGCAGCAGCACTCAAGCCCTTCAAGCCGTCTGTGTTCCACAGGAAAACAGAAGCGTGCCTCGGGCTGGGGCCGTTAAAGCCTTGCCTAACCCCCTTTCGACGATTTGCGATGGATGAGGTGAGGGACGAGGAGGGGAGGAGGGGGGTGAGGACGAGGCCTCGTACTCCCCCTCCACCCCCCCATCGTGCTCCTGCCTCCCACCACCAACCACCATCGTTCGGCGGCCTCCTCCTCCACCTTCCACCACCGCTCCGCGCGCCAGCCGAGCCCAAGCAGCTGGAGGGTGATACAAGGCATACAGTCGGACTTGATTGGAGAGGACACGCGAGAGGACACAAGACCCTTCCGAGGGCCACGTTGCCACAAAAATGCAGGAGACATGGGCCGCAAGACGCAGGACACGAAGCTACCCTTGCTCTGGCAGGGTCGACCAAATCCCACCAGCCCTTTGGGCGTGAGTGGTTTAGGGAGCCCGCTCTGTTCTCAACCCCCTTCTTCCCCTTCGAGGAGGGGTTTACCCCTCCCCCTACCCCCTCCCCCTGGGCCTGGAGAGGTCCTGCCGCGGGTCGTTGGAGGGGTCTTTTTCGACTCCTGGGAGGGCTAAAATTCGACACCCCTCACGAGGATCGTGGCCCCGAAGGGGGAGGGAGACAAATGCTCGCCTCTTCTTTGAAGCGACAATCATTGATTTTACTAAGGTTTTGGCCCCATGTTGGCCTTCTGCGGGGGCAGCGCTAATTAAAGCTCCCCTCTTCTTTGAAGCCAAAATCATTGATTTTACTGGGGTTTTGGCCCCAGTTTGGCCTTCTGAGGGGGCAGCGCTAATTGAAGCTTCCCTCTCCTTTGATCGATTTCCTCCAAGATGGCCCCAAGAAGCGCCCAGGAGGCACAAAGAGGCCCCAAGATGGCCCCAAGATGGCCCCAAGAGGCCCCCAGGAGGCCCCCAAGAGGATCCCAAACGGCCCAAAGAGACCCCCCCAGGCACCCAAGACGCCGAAAAGCCCCTCAGGACGACCCTCTACTCGCCTGGCCGTCGTTTCTGGACGGGCTGGTGGGGATACGCGAAGCGTAAAGAATTACTAATCCGGGCCGCCTGTGGCTACCCGCGCCGCTGACGAGCACGCGATCGGGCCCGGGAGGAGCACCATCGCTCGGACATCCATTTCCCGTGCATGTTTCGGTCTCGTGCGTGTTTATTTTTTGCTCGATGCTCCAGGATGTTCCTCGATGGTTCTGTCGGGCAATAGTTATATCCACATCCAGTGCGTCTTGGAGTCTCGGGCTCTCTTCCCCAGAAACGGGAGACGCACTGGATACGGATAAGAGTCTGGCCCCAAGAGGCTTGATGCTATCCATATCCAGTGCGCCTCGGCGTTGCGGCACCTCTCCCCAAAAAGTCCAAGACTCCCTGGATGTGGATAGAAGTACTGCCCGCAGTTCTCGCCGAGAAAAACATGCACACGTCCGAGCGATGCCAAAGGGTGCGCTTTCTCCCGTCGGGCACGAGGGGAGCCGGCGCGCGGGCGCCAGCCGCCCGCGGCGCAGGGGGAGCGCCTTCCCCCCCCCCCCGCCCCCCTTGCCGTCGCTCGGACGTCCATGTCCCGTGCATGCCTCGCTTTCGCGCGTGCTTTGTCTTGCTCGATGGTCCAGGATGGTCCTCGCAAGCGTACACGCGTCCGAGCGATGCCAGGCCCCGAAGCAGGAATCGCCAGCGACGCCCGGTGCGGCGGCGGAGCGCACGGGGTGCTGCACGGGATCGCGGCACGTCGCTGCTCCGCGCTCGCGCGCCTCGATCCGTGTCTGCTCGTTGCGTCGGCACGAAATCCCGGAGGCCCGCCGTCTTGTCGTCGCGGGGAGATCCGACCTCCCTGCGCTGCTCGGTGTCGTGCTGTTCCTGCCGCAAGCTGGCCCAAGGTGCTCCTCGATGGTCCCTGCCGAGAAGGCGCGCACGCCCGCGCGACGCCAAGTATGGGCGGTGCGCACAGGGGGGTGGAGGGAGGGGGGAGGGCTTCTTAGAAGGAGGGTGCTTCTTAGAAGGCGCCGGCCTTACATCTGTAGATAAGAAACCGCGCCTTGCAAGAGGCGCCCCTGCTTCTAAAAGAAGCCCCCCCCCCCCCCCCCCCACCCCCCTCTGCGCGTGGCTGAAAGTAAGTATTCCTCATGTGATTCGCAAGCTCAGGACCTAAGCTCGGGGCCTTGTCTGCAGATGCATCGGGCGAAGCCGCCGAGATCTATCACCCCTGCTGCAAAGACGGGGATCTCGGTGAGGCCACGCCTTCAATGTGTTATCAGGGTTAGGGGTTCTAGTGCCCTCGTAACTCGATGGTCCTCGCCTTAGGTCGGTCATGTTCCCCAGCAGGCTGATTTTGGACAGAACACAAAACATAGTCAACAAACATTCAAAACATACCAAACAGATAAAAATTGTCCCAGACTATTTTTTTGACTATGTTTGAACATTCCTCCTGTAGAGGCACATGCCCGACTGAAGGGTAGGGGGAGACGGGAAGGCGTCTCAGAAGCACCCTGCTTCTTAGAAGGCCCCACCCCTTAATGCCTATAGGTCAGGCCAGCGCCTTCTGAGAAGCAGGGGTGCTTCTAAGAAGCCGTCCCCCCTCCCCCATATCCCCCCTCCCCGCGTGGCCGCCAGCTGCGGACGCGGGGGGCGGGCGCTGCTGGCGCGCGAGCAGCGCAAGGGCGGTCCTAAGTCGAAGCCAGGACGAGGACAACCTCGGGCGAGGATCCATCCAGAATCTCTGATAGCCAGCGGCTTTGGAGGATGTCTCGGGCGCCGCGGCCTCCTCAGAGCGTTCCGGAACGCTTTCAGAGCGACCCGGAACGCCCTGGCACGGATTATCCTCGTCCTAGCCCCGTCCGAGTCTGCCTCGAGTTTAGGGGGCAAACAACCCTACCTCGCTTTTGACCACCCTCGCTTCCAAGAGATACCAAGCGATGCCAAACTACAACCTGTACTGGTCAGGCCGCTTGACGAGGAGGCGCGTGGTATGACTTGGTTTTGCCTGGAAGCGAAAGCGGGGTAGGTAATTCACGCTCTGAGAGTTGTCAGAGCAGATCGGACCAGGACGCGCGCCGGAGCGCGGTGGCGTCGGAAGAGGTCGGGTTGTGGCCGCGCCAGGGGTGAACTGGAGCGCCACACGGAAACGCATAGTGGCATAAGAGCAACAGGACTGCTCTCAGAACTGGCCGAAAGCAAGGCGGCCTCGGCCGGAAGGGCTCGATGATCGTCCAAACCACGCACGGCTCCCAGAATACTGCCGGGTGGGACTCTCGGGCCGGGCGAAAGGGGGGGATGGCAAAGGGGGGGTTTGAGAATCAGCTCACGTAGCTGATTTTCAGGGCGCCTCCCCACGCCGGAGGCGGCCATGTATATCGAGGCATGGGCCCCTCGGTGAGGCCGAAACCAGCTGCATGCAGCCAATCTCGTACCCCCCCCTTTTCGGCGGTGGACAAACCTCCCTTTAGTAAACCTCCCTTTAGGAATGGGCCCGGCGGCGGGGCCGAAACCAGCTGCATGCAGCAGATTTCGTACCCCCCCTTCTTTCCCGAACTCCCCCCCCTGTCGTCCGGCCCGAGACTCGAGGCAGACCGGGACGCTTCGTCTCTGCCTCCATCTACTCGCCATCGCTCGGACGTCCATTCCTTGTGTTTTTGGTAGGTTTCGTCCGTGGTTTTTTCGCCAAGTGATCAAGGATGCTCCTCGACGGTCCTCGCCGAAGGAAACATGCACACGTCCGAGCGATGCCGGGGTCTAGGGGAACGAAAAATCACACAGAGATGCAAACTTGGAGGTCCCTACGGATTTCTCGGATCGGCGCTGGGGCCCCCGGGGCGATCCGAGAAACCCGCGCGGACCTCCGAATTTTTTATGCTTATGCCATCTTCCGTTTCCCTTGAATCGGGCCGCGCCAGATGGTCGGAACGTCGGGATCGAATCGGATCGGCGAGCGTTCTCTTACTCGGCGTGTCGACCTCGGGCGGGGGAGGGGGGCGGTCTGGCTCCGAACACCTCTGCTCCGTGCGGCTGCTTGGGAGCCGTGCGTCCTCTGGGGGAGCCCCCACCTGCTCGAAACGGGCGCCGACAGAAGACAGCCAAGATCTGCTCCACCGGCGAGGGGGGTGGGGGTGGGGGGCCCGCGCCGATCGGCAAGACAACATCAACAAAAAAACGATCGCGATCATGGTCGGAACGTCGGGATCGAATCGGATCGGGCCGCCCGAGGTCGACATCCGGCTCGGAGAGCGGCCGGGCGCGGCGCGGCGCGGCGGCGCCCCGCGCCTGGTCCCGAGGACGGCGGAGAAGTTGAACACGACCTGGGGCGCGGCGACGTCCAGCCGGAGTCCCAGCAGACGGAAGAGGAGGAGGAGGAGGAGGAGGAGAAGGGAGGAGGAGAAGGAGGGGTAGGAGGACGAGGGGGAGGAGGGGGAGGAGGGGGAGGAGGACAATATAATATAATAGATTAACGCAATGGGGCTCCGATTCAATCGAACTCGACTGGAGACTAAGCCCTGCGCGCTGCGTTGGCATCCCATGACACCATTGATGGTGCGGACAGCCCGTCGGGAGCCACCCTCGCCGCCTCCACCAGGCGGCCCCTCGTTTGGGCGCGCAGCCCGAGGGGTGCCCCGCTGAGAGGACCAAAACTTAGCTCGTGCCTCCTCGGACAAAGGTGATTGGGCGAGAGAAGGACCCCTCACCCCCCGTCGAAGGGGGAGGAGGACAGGGAGGAGACATCTGTCCGAGGAGCACGTTCTCTGCAGAACTCTTTCCATTCCCCTCCCGTCCACGACCGTCGCGACGACCACGACCTCGCCCGCGTCCCTTCCCTCGAGCGCTAGCTGGAGCCGCCGCCGCCTTTTGCAGCACCATAACTGGCACACTCGGCAGCCTGGGGTGCGCATACGATGGGATCGTGAGCGAGGTTCGCATCAGGACATCCCTCGGCACGGCCCCTCTCTGAACCAATTCTCCGAGACGCGCCGAGCTAGCAAGGGGAAAGGAGGAGGTGTCAGGGTGCGGGCGGGGAGCTATGACGCCATCAGGCATGGGAGGAGGGAGAGGAGGAGGAGGAGGAGGAGGAGGAGGAGGAGGAGGAGGAGGAGGAGGAGGAGGAGGAGGAGGAGGAGGAGAAAGAGGGGGAGGAGGAGGAGAAAGAGGCGGAGAAAGAGGAGGAGGAGGACGGAGGATGAGGAGGCGGAGAGGGAAGAGGAGGAGGGGAAGGGGAGAGGAGGCGGAGGGAGGAGGGAGGAGGAGGAGGAGGAGGGTGAAGGCGGGAGGGGGGACGCGGGGGGGGGGGGCGGGGGGGGGGAGAGGCGCAGTCTGGCCGGAGTCCCAGCAGATCGAACGCCTCGGCTCCCACAGGGGCGTGCGCCAGCAGGGCGCAGCGTCGCCCTGGAGGAGGCTGCTACGTCGGGCTGGAGTTCGGGGGAAACAAACCTACCTCGCTTTTGACCACCCTCGCTTCCAAGAGATACCAAACGATGCCAAATTGCGGCCTGTACTGGTCAGGCCGCTTGACGAGGAGGCGCGTGGTATGGCTTGGTTTTGCCTGGAAGCGAAAGCGGGGGAGGTAATTCACGCTCTGATGGAGGCTCACCACATGGAGCCCCCTGGCTCGAACTGGTCGCGACCTGGCGTCGCCCGAGGGAGGGGAGAACCCTTCGAGCTCGTGAGGCGTCCGGGCCGCGCGGCGTTCGAGCCCACACCCTTCTCCCGCCGTGTGCAGTGGGACGTATGCCGGGCGAGCATCCCCTGAGAACATGAGGCCTGCCGCCGGCCAACGCACACAGAACATCCGAGGGTACCCTCCCCAGGATGATCAAGAATATCCAACAAGCACGAAGAACACCAGGGCACCCTTCCCGAACCGACCTCGATCTTATACCTCAGTTCGTCTGTAGGAAGCCGGCGGCAGCAAAATGAGGGACCGTCTTCGGCCTCGATTTGGTGGCCTCGCTGGGGCCCTGGGGACGTTAGCTGAACTGGGGGAGCAAACATTAGCCTGGCGAAGAACCCTACCATCTGCAGTTGTGGGCACCGTCGTTGTATGCACCGCATTCGATGGAGCTCCCTATGGGGCTACCAAACGCGTGAGGGTGTACCAAAATGGGTGCGATGGGTGCAAACGAACGCTGGCATGTGGGCCTTCGGTGGGGCTCCCTATGGGGCCACGAAAAGTGTGAGGGGTGTGCCAAGATGGATGCGATGGGTGCATGCGACCGCTGGCATTTGGGCCTTCGGTGGGGCTCCCTATGGGGCCACGAACCGTGTAAGAGGCGTGCCAAAATGGGCGCGGTGGGCGCATGCGAACGCTGGCATTTGGGCCTTCGGCGGGGCTCCTCATGGGGCCCCGAAGCGTGCAAGAGGCGTGCCAAAATGGGCGCGGTGGGCGCCTGCGAACGCTGGCATGTGGGCCTTCGGTGGGGCTCAAACCAACCCCGGGAGACGGGGTCGAGACCTCTGGGGGCCGACGCTGTGAAACAAGCACGGCGTCGGGGGTCTGGGCCGAGAGTCTCCGAGATCTGGCGGCTCTGGAGGCTGCCGCGGGCGCCGAGGCCTGCTCAGAGCGTCCCGGAGCGCCCTGGAGCAGATCTGCCCTGGCCTCAGCTGCCCCGATGACGCAACAGGCAACACGCAGCGTGTTGACACGGAGCCGTCCCTAATTAAAGCTGCGCGTAGCCCGCCTAGCTTTTCGCGGAAGAGGCTCGCTCTCGCCCCGCCGACCAAAAGTGTTGACACGGAGCCCAGCGCGCAGACTGAAGACGTGCGTTTGGCGCGGTACGGTCGCCAGAACGTGGGCCAACACGCCGAGCCAACGCGCAGCGTTTTCACAAGCACGTCTTGAACACGGCACGTGCTGCACTTCAGAACGGTCGTATCAGGGAAGCTCTGATCCTGGTCCCGACCGTCTCCTCCTCGATGCGGTGATCCTCCCTCTCCTCCTCCTCCTCCTCCTCCTCCTCCTCCTCCTCCTCCTCCTCCTCCTCCTCCTCCTCCGACGACGACGACGACGACGACGAGGACGACGACGACAACAAGGACGATGGCATCGGGTCGTCTCCTCCTCGATGGCCCTGTCCGATGACCCCCTCCCGTCTGCTTCGACCTCGCTCGGGAGGCGTTGGGCTCAGGCCGGGCTTATCCCCCTACAGGCCCATTTGGGATGAAGACTCAACAAGTGTCAACAAATGTCAACAAGTGATCAAGAGATGCAAAAAAACAATCCAAACATCTTCCCCCTACTATTCTCTTGAATAGTTTGAATATTCCCCCTGTAGAGGGACACGCCCGACTTACGCGTTGGCCGCCGCCGCGCGCGCCCCTGGGGCGGTGCGCCGCCTCGGACAGCGCCCCGAAGCGGGGCGGCTGCGGCCACCTTTGGCGGCGCGCACAAGGGGGTGGAGGGAGGGGGGGGGACGTGGAGAAGGGCGGTCCTCCTCCTTCTCCTCCTCCTCCTCCTCCTCCTCGTCCTTCTCCTCCTCGTCCTTCTCCTCCTCGTCCTCCTCCTCCTCCTCCTCCTCCTCCTCCTCCTCCTCCTCCTCTTCCCTGTCCTACCGATGGTAGCGGTGGTGGAAAATGGGTCCATCATTGACAGCGAAGCCGCTCGTTCCTGGGCAGGGTGGCCCATCAGGCACAGATCCCCGATGCACTGGCCTTTGGGGGTCGATGCGTTCCCCCCATCAACCTGTGCCCCCCCTATCCCAAACCTCCTTGGCGGCGCGCACAAGGGGGTGCAGGGAGGGGGGGTGCTTCTTAGAAGGAAGCTGCTTCTTAGAAGGCGCCGGCCTTACTTCTGGGAGAATGCGTTCCACGGGCGCTTGCTTTGGGAACATTCGGCGGCGCGCTTCGAACCAGGGGGTGGGCCCCCCCCCAACACTCGGCGCCGTCGATCAAAACCAGGGGCACTCACCTCCCCCCCAAACCCCGCCACTCCCGACCCCCACCCCCTGTCCCAGGGGGGGGTAAAATCCCCCCCCACGGCGCCGGCGCCAGCGGCCGCCAGCAGCGCTGACGGCGGGGACGCAGCGATGATGACCAGAGCTAGTTTGAGGGGGGGAGGGGGGGAGGTTTCAACACCCCCCCCCCTGGCGCCGAGGGGGGGGGGTTCAACCCCCCTCCCCCCCTGGCGCCGGCGCTGGCGCTGGCGGCGGCAAGCAACGCCGGCACTGGCGCCGGCGTCGCCGGGGACGCAGCGACGATTACAATCACCACTACCACCACCACGACCGCCCTAACCCACCACCACCAACCCATCACACAACCACCACCAACAACACCACAGCCACCACCACCACAACCACCATCACCACAACTCACCATCACCACCACCACGAAAGCCCACCGCCACTACCACCACCACCACTACAATCTACCACACCAACACCACCACCACCATCACAACCACTACAGCTACCAGCAGCACAACCCACCACCACCACAAACCACCACCGCCACCACCACCGCCACCATCACCACCACCAGCACCACCTCCACAAACCACCGCCACCACCACAACCCACCACCACCACCACAAACCACCACCACAAACCACCACCACACCACCACGAAACCAACGCCACAACCAAAACCCACCACCACAACCCACCACAACAACCCACCACCACAACCCACCACCACCACCACCGCAACCAGCACCTAAAACCACCACCACAGACACCACCACCACCACCACCACCAACAACACCACCACCACCACCACCACCACAACCACCACCACCACCACCCACCACCCACCACCCACCACCCACCACCCACCACCACCCACCACCACCCACCACCCCACCACCACCACACACCACCCCCCCCACCACCCACCCCACCCACCACCACCCACCACCACCACCCACACCACCACCACCACCACCACCACCACCACCACCACCACCACCACCACCCACCACCACCACCACCACCTCCACCCACCCACCACAAACCAACCACCACCACACCAACAAACCAAACCACCACACCACCACCACCACAACCACCACCACCGCCACCACCACCGCCACCACCACCACAACCCACCTCCACCACCACCGTCGTCCTCGTCGACGCTCCCCGCCGCCGCCGCTCGCCGAGCAGGAGGGGGGAGGTTCGAACCCACGCCCCGTGAGGGGGGGGGTTCGAACCCCCCCCTGTGTCTGGTTCCCCCTCCCCCCCTCCAAGCGACCACAGAACGCGCTCTTTCTTACATCTATAGAAAAGGCCCGCACCGTCTGAGAAGCAGGGGTGCTTCTAAGATGCCCTCCCCCCTCCCCCCACCCCCCTCTGCGCGTGGCTGACACCTGGTGACCTCGAAATTCACGTCGCCGGCCAGCCCCAGGACCTGGCGCGCCGCCGCCGCCCAGCCTGGCAGCCGATGCCGACGTCGATGCCGCCGTCGACGCCGATGGCGACGCCCGGCGACGGCGCTGCGGGCAACGGCGACGAGGGCTACGGCGCCTGCGTCGATGCCGACGTCGACGACGATGGCAACGGCAGCAACGTCGACGAGGGTGCCGATATGGTGAGGGATGGCTACGCCGTCGACAGCGATGCCGACGTCGGTTCCGACGTCGACGGCGGCGACGGACCACGCCGCAGCGGCGCGGCGAGCCGAAGGCCGAGAGCTAGCTTGGCAGGCGGCCTCGTGGAGAGGGGGGGGAACACGAGGGCGTGGCTTCCCCCACCCTCCGCCCCCCTCTTCCTCTAGCCGTCCTCCTCCTGCTCCTCCTCCTCCTGCTCCTCCTCCTCCTCCTCCTCTTCATCCTCCTCCTCATCCTCCTCCTCCATCCGCCCTCCTCCTGCTCCTCCCTATCCCCCCACAGGCCAAGGCGGGCACGAGCAACCAGGCGCACCAGGCGCCCTCAGCTGCCCCGACGGTCCGCGAAGGGCCCGACCACTTCGATCACCTCGACAACCCTTGGTCGGGCCTGCTCGACGACCCCATATGGCGGAGACCTCGAACCGCGTCACAGCAGAGATGGCCACAACGACCACGACGCTCTACACGCACGCGCGTGTCGACCAATACGCTCTCCATACGTGCAGGAGCAAGCCGCCTACAACAGCCAGGGCAGGGCCAGGCAGCCGCAAGCATCCCCCTCCACCAACTGGCCAGCCTCCAAGCGGACGAGGAGGAGGAGTTGGAGGTGGAGGTGGAGGAGGAGGAGGAGGAGGAGGAGGAGGAGGAGGAGGAGGAGGAGGCAGCCCCTCCTCCCACAAGGGAACGGGGGGGGGGGGGGGGCAACGGACGGCCACGGACCGCCGCGAGTGCAAGGCTCGGCGCTTCGGGCACCGCGCGGGCCGACCGTGGGCAATCCCTCGCGCATCACCTCGCCGCGGCCAGTCGGGAGCCTGCTGTGGACCGCGAGTCGGTCTTCATCGCTAGCACCAGCGCTCGTCACCAGCAAGCCCAAATATCCCCGCCAACCTCGACCACCTTCAGCACATCCATGGGACGCACATGGACATACTAATACTATATGTCCTCCTTGGAGGCGCGCGGCCGACCCGAACATATAGTATACCCATCTTGTAGTATATCGTTTCTCGAGCGGTGTGGCCAGAAAGCGCCCGCCACGACGCATATACTACAAGATTCCTCGGTGCGCGCGTCGCCCCTGGGGGGGCGACGAACACATAGTATAAGTATGTTGGGGGGATGCCGACATCCAGGCACAGCCTGCCCCTCGGCTAGACGGGCCCCATCGAGCACAGGCTGCCTGTGACGGCGTTCCGCAGGCCTTCCGCCCTGCCGCCTCCCTTGGGGCCTGCCTCCAGGACTGCCTCGAGGCGGCCCTTGCTGCGGAACGCGCAGCACACAAGTTCTGGCACCCTTCACCATCCCGTAGGCTCGTGACCTGTTGGCACCTGTTCCGCGGCCCTCTTCCTGGGCCGCTGCGGGGAGTGCCCAGAGGCGGCGCCTTCACTGTCAGGGCGCCGTATCACGCGCACCACAGCGTGTGTGCACCCGACGGCTCTCTGCTTGCGGGTGGTCAGGAGGGCGAGCCTCGCCCTCGTCGCCACGCCTGGCTTCTGCTTTCAAGTCGGGGTCCCCTCAGGCCGCGCCAGGCGAGAGGGTAGTTTCCCCACCCTTGATCGCGCAGTAACACCTCCCGCAACTAGAGATTGGCGCGGAGGGCGCTTACAGCTCTCGCGCCAGACGGACTTCGGCCCGCCGAGCTGCTGCGATCCCCCTCCCGTATCCACATCCCTCCTCCCTCCAGTCGTCACTCATCCGCCTTGTTCCCAGCCCTCCCTCCCTCCCTTCATTCTCTCTCCCGCGCGCGCGAGAGCGCTGGTCGGTGGGGTGACACGAGGGGGAGGGCAGAGAAGAGGGACGCAGGAGTAGGGAGGGAGAATGAGGAGGGATGATGCATGATACTAGTGAAGTGTTAATGCCCTGTGAGGGTAGGCATAACCCTGTTGAGGTGCTAATGGAGGTAGGGTTGATATAGGAGGAGGTGGAGGAGAGGGAGGAGAAGCAGGAGGACATGAGCAGGAAGAGAGAGCAGGCTGGGAGGTGGAGGAGAGGGAGAGAGGGAGATAGAGGGACATACCACCATTGCCTTCGAGTTTCGGAGCGCGCTCTTGGAACAGTTGCGCAACGTGGGCCAGCCACTGACATTCAGACTTAACCGAGAAAGAGGTACGGAAGACCAAAACCTCCAGCGTCGCACATTTGCTCGCAGCGTGGGCACCTGGAGGATTGGAAGCATTTCCCCGTAGATGGAACGCTACGTTCTGAGGGCCGCATTTTGATCGCCCCCAAACTTGGTAATGGAGGAAGAGAGCTGCCTGAAAATAAGCTGTCGGAGGATCGCACGGAACTCTTGGGTTCCAGAGTCGCCCCTGGCGCGCTCCGCGCGCTGGGGATGGGGGTCCTGCGCCGATCCGAGAAGTCGACGCTGGCGTCCGTAACTACCTGATCATGTGCTTCTTCGCCCTGAATGTAAAGATGGGCCCCAGAGGCCGAAGAGTACCAAGAACCCTCTGTCAAAACGCGAGAACATTCGAACTCGGGAACTCGGGTGCGCTGAGACAGGGAGGCCCGGAAGAATGGGGGGGGGGCGTCATGGCCCGAGACATGTTCGCGGATCGGGGGGGACATGGGACGTGACGTGCCACAAGAAGACGACACATGAGAATAGTTATGAGGAGAAGAGGAATCATAATATAAATGATCCTAATGAAATTGGCCATACGTAAGTACAGAACAACCGGTACCATCATTAATAACAAATAACAATGAAAATTAATAATACGACTAATAGAAATACACATGCAACATAATAATAAAACACATCAAGCACATAATAACAAGACACGTGATAAGAGCAAAGAAACCTGAACCACGGACATCTGGAAGGTGTCATGGCCCCAGCCGTGAGATCCACGCCTCGGTGGTGGCATCCGAAGCCTGCCCCCACCCACCGTCGGCTCCCCTGAGTCGATGGGAGGCGGGGGGAGGGTTCGGACTTCGCCACGTGCTCGGCGCACTCCGAACCCTGTACCCTCGCCGCCCTTCGACCTGCCCGAACCCTGGATCGGCGAGGGCAGGGCCTGGACCCCGCCGCCGCGCGCCGCACGCCCCTCCCGCTGGTCCTCGCGCCCGCTCCTGGACGCCTGCCAACGAGAAGGAGGACGAGGAGAGGGGCCTGCGGTGCGCCTGCGGACGAGGGCCATGTCAAAGCCATCCGAAGACCTCCTTTACATCGCTGCAGCTGCGGGCGGCGGAAGGGGGTCATGACGCAACGCCCCCAAGCGCCGTCCGAGTTCGGCACCACAGACCGTGGTGCCGGACGCACGGGGCGGGGGGGGAGGGGGGAGGCGGGGGAGCATGGGGCAGGGGGGAAGCACAACGTGCGCGCGTTATGGCCCAGAAGGTAAGCACACCCCCTCCTGGGGACGTCTTGGCGGTCTCGAGCACCGTCCCAGAGTCGTCTTTGCCCGTCCCGAGGCCACCTTGAATGGTCTGGGGTCCCAAGTCGACCGTCTTGGGCCTCTCGGGGGCCCCACGTGGGCCATTCTCGGATCATCCTGAGGTCTCAGCAGCCACTCGGGAGCGAAAAGGCGAGACCCTCACAAACCTGTGGTTTTCGACGGGTAGTCAATGATTTGGGCCTCCTCGGAGCCTCTCAGTAGCGTCTTGGAGACCTCCGGGGGCCGTCTTCGGGCCATCTTGAGATGTCTGGGAACGTCTAAAGGCTAACTGGGACCGTCTGGGCGGGCTCGAGGGCCGTCTCGAAGCCATCATCATCCGACGCCTCGGAACCATCTTGTAGGGTCTTGGGGCTCCAGTCGACCGTCCTGGACGGCCGTTGTTGGACCATCCTGAGGCCTCAGAGGCTCCCTGGGAGCGATGAGGCGAGATATTCAACAAACCCATCTTGGGAAAAGGTTTGCCTCCTGGAACCCTCTTGGCGAACTCCTGTGTATCATTTGGAGGCCCTTCGTAGCCGCTCTGGGGCCATCTTGAGCGCTCTCGGGCGGTCTGGAGGCCACCTGGGGCCGTATGGGCGGGCTCCAGAGTCGTCTTGGGGCCCTCTAGGTCCTGGTCCACGCATAAAACTTTGGGGCACCAAGTTTTGGCTCCCGTAGCGCCTGCTCCGCTATAGCATATACGCATGCGTATCATATATATATATATATATAATATATATAATACATAGTACATACATACAAGTAAATGTATATGGTACACCGTGGCCCGTAGGCAAAAGATGTGTGCGCCAGGTCATTCCTGGCCCCGCGACCGAAAAAACACCTCAGGATGGAAAGCTGGTTGGTGAAAGGCTCGCTGGTGGTGCAACCGTCGATGCAACCAGGCCTTCTACAACCAGCGCCTGCAAGCAGAGTCGAAGGCCGAGGCCCAGGGGCCGGGGCCAACACCAGAAACAGGTGTGGACGACAGGGCGTTGGGAGAACACTCGATCGGGGTGGACTCGAGTAGGGGATCGACTACATCATCGATTTACCCAAACATTGATTTTCTCGTCGAACCTACGGAACATGCGTGTGATGGCCCGTAGATGTACGGAAATTTCTACGTACTCTGCCGCCCATTCGACGGGAAAAGCAAGCATAGGGTACATCGGTGATGTAGTCGATCCCCTACTCGATGGATGGGGGGCGACGGCAGCTCGATCTCGTCTGCAGTTGACCCGGGATGCTACGCATTCGAACATGGACCAATTGTTGCCCATCGGCTATCGGCGGTCTTGGACGGGTCTTGGGCGGTCCTCTCGGCGGGCTCCAGCGGTACCCTTGCCGAGCTCTTCGGTGGTTTCTGGCGGTCTTCGGCGGGAGGGAGGAGGAGGAGGAGGAGGAGGAGGAGGAGGAGGAGGAGGTGGAGGAGGAGGAGGAGGAGGAGGAGGAGGAGGAGACGGGGGAGGGAAAGCTGGATGGCTGCGTCAGAAAAACGGGGCCCGGCGTCGACCACCCAGCAGGAGAGGGGCACGGCGGGGACTCGGACGCAGAGTTGGGTGGCAACTCGTGGGAGCCTCGCATACCATCGGATCGGCTCCTGCGAATCGACGCTCGTCGACGCCGAATCGACGCTCGGCGACGCTGAATCGACGCTCGTCGACGCTGAAGCGACGCCACCCGAGCAGGGTGCGAATCGACGCTGAAGACGGAATTCAGCAGGTATGCGGCTCCCTAAAGGCCTGCTCGATGGGGTCGGAGTGGGTGGGGTCGGAGGATCGCGCCGCATCGCCGATGCATCGGCGATGCATCGGCGATGCACCGGCGACGCATCATCGACGTCGGCTCCACATCCTGCCGCGTCGCCGATGCATCGGCGACGCGGCGCGATCCTCCGACCCCACCCACTCCGACCCCACCTAGGAGGCCTAGACTTAAGTCGGGCGTGTCCCCCTACAGGGGGATTTTCGACAACAAATACAACATGCCCCAAACATTAACTCAGATGGTCGAAAAATACAAAACACAAGCAAACAAAAACACAAAAAGCAAGTCCCCAGACTTTGCTTTGACTAGTTTTGAACACTCCCCCTGTAGAGGGACAGGCCCAACTTAAGCATAGACCCCCACGACTTGCCACCGAAGCAGAGGGCATCGCTGGCCCAGGTGAGCCGCGAGAGGAGAGGCCGCCGCGCTTTCCTGCCAGGAGAGAGCCGCCCCGCGCGCGCGCGGCCGAGGTCCCCCGCACCCGCTCGGGGGCGTCGACGGGGGCGGACAGTTAATCCAATAGCCCTTATAACTGCGACGAGGCGACGATCGAAAGCAGTGCCCCGGCACTGCTTTGAACGCGTTCAAAGCAGTGCCCCGGCACTGCTTTGAACGTATGATATGATGATATGATGATGATTATGATTGATGATGATGATGATTTTTCCAGCGTACACTGTCCGCAACTGCGGCAATCAACATCATGCTCCACTTGCCCGCAACTGCGGCCATCACCAACGCTGCCCCTCGAAGCTCCACGGAGGGCGCTCGGCAGGTCGCCCGCTCGAGCCCCACTCGACTTCACGCTGAGGAGGCGAGCCCTCAGGGGCATTGTCCGCAACTGCGGCATGATCAGAGGGCCACCACTGCGCGCCATCAGCGCCCCATTCGCTCGAGCTCCAGTCCCACCAGGACCAGCCCTGCCATCTCGTGGCGGGACTGCGCGCCTCCCATGCGCCGCTGCCGCTGGCGTCCCAGGACCCAGCCGCCACTGCGGCACAAGAAGGGGTCGCATCGTCGCCGTTGGCAGCTTGCGGCGGTGGCGTGTTCCCAGCTCGCTCAGCCCCAGCGTCTCTCCCCGCAACTGCGGTTCCCATCTGGGGTCGGACGCCCTTCCCCGCAACTGCGGTGTCCGCGTAGCTGCCCTTCTTGCCGCCCTTCTTGCCGCCCTTCCTGCCGCCCTTCCTGCGTTCCAACCTCGCGGCGAGTCTTTCAGGTGACCTGCGGCACGTATTGTGCGTGAAAGCCACCAGAGGGAAGTGCGCTCCGTGCCTCGCCCTGCCGAAGGCGCCATGCCATATCTTGTCGTCGAGGTTGCCCTGCTTCACTCTGAAGGGATGGCGCACCCAATCGTCGCGTTCCCTGCGCGCCATCCTTTGCTCGAACTCCGCAACTGCGGTCAAGGATTCGCCAGATGGCGTCAGGAAGGCGCGCATCTTGTTTTCAACGGGCTCAGCCTTGGGCACGTAAGTCTGAAGCATCTTCCCAGGGCCATTCGTGTAGTCGAAGACAGGGAAAGACGGATCATGCTGGGTCGTCAAGAATCCGCCCTCACGGTCGTGCAGAACACTCAGGCCATGGTGAAGCTTGTACTGCCCAGGACAGTTTATGAACAAAATCGCCATGCTGTCTGCCCTGGGCTGGCCGCCTGCTGTCTTCCAGGGGGTCCACGCGGCGACGTCCACAGTCAGGCCGCAATTGCGGCACCAGGACACAAGCTGGAACATGCACATGTTGAAGTCCCCCATGCAGACCTTCACGTCCCATTCCCTGACGTAGGCGACGAACCAGTTGTAGAACTCATGGAGCTTCGTGACGCCCCAGTCTTGGTTGGCCAAGCTGTGGTGGACGTGCACCGCCATGACGTTGAAGGAGCCCCCCAAATGGGGCACGGCCTGGTCCAGGTGGACGCGCACCACCATCGCCCTGGAGTACTTGTTGTGCAGCTTTGGCGCAGGAGCCTCCGCAACTGCGGACTGTTTCTTCTTCTTCTTCGTTTTGGACTTCTCCTGCTTGTGGAAGAGTCTCGCAAAGTCTACGTGTTCAATGTGGCCGCCACTGCGGTCCCTCATGCCAACAAGGAGGGTCCCTGATGGCTCGCCGCCCTTAACGCACAGGTAGTTGTATTGAGTCCGACTCCGAAACCTATCGTCCGCAACTGCGGCTGCACTGTCCCTCGCGTCGTGCTCCCCACTGAGTACCGCGCAGGTCTCGTCGTCGCACTCGCAGAGGGCGATGATCTGGGCAGGGTTCGCGCGGAGCTGCGCCCACTCGTCCGCGCGTTGCGTGGGTCTAGCTGCAGTCCCTCCGAAGTTGGCCAAGTAGAAGCCGACCCGTCCCGCTTCGAACTCCGTTTTCTCCTCCCATGCGTCGACAAGAGCTCTTTGTTTTTCCGACAGATTGCTTGTCTCGATGATGGGCACCCGTTTCCAGGGTCTCCGCGACGACAACACTCTCGGCATGAAGGAGTCATGTGCTGCCGCAACTGCGGCTCCCGCACCTCCCCGGGACTCAGCCTCGTCAGCGGAGGCAGCCGAGGACGCGACGGTGCTGTCGCCATCTTGAGTCCGCTGGTCGTCGTCATCATCCGCAACTGCGGCTTCCTCGTCTTTGCCTCCCTCCTCCTCCTCAGCGTTGTGGATGAACACCGTTCTGGCGAATCGAGGTCCACGGTCCATACTCCCTGAGGATGCGCTCGGGCGCGCGGGCGGCCACATGCTTGCGTCTTCGCGTGCGCCACCTCGAGCCACGGTTGCTACGGAAATGGATCGTGAATGGGCATGGGGTCGGATGGAGGGAGGAGACAAAGAGGATTCGAGGAGTGGCAGAAGGAGGGCGAGGACTCAAAGGAACCGAAAGAACAACAAATGGACTGGCGGAGAAGAAGAAGGAGGGCGACGATTGCAAGGGACTGTGAAAGGATTATTTTCACAGCAGCAGGAAGACCGCAACTGCGGTTTTGCCTCATCTCCTGCCCGCGCGGGAGCCGCTTGGAAAAACAACTTCCCTCTGGACTTCCTGTGGGTCCGCAACTGCGGACTGCATCACGCTAGGGCTGGGATTACCAGCGCCATTTGCCCTCCCAGGGTTCTCACTGTTTCCGAATGCACGAACTGCGACAGCGCCGAACGGTTCCCAGACGCCGCGTCGTTCGCGACTTTTAGCAGCCACCCAGCAAACGTGAGCGGCCATTGCTCCTTGTGCTGCTTGCACATCTCCTCGTCCCAATGCGTCTTGAACCATGCCCACTCCCCCCTCTGCTCGTCTGAGAGGACGCCTTTTCCGCGAGCCAGGCGATCCAGAGCTGCCAGCCTGTTTTTCTTGATCTTGAACTCCTCGGGATTCCACTGCGCTAGGGCGTGTTTGTTAGCCAAAGCCGTTTCCACCGCAACTGCGGCCTCCTTCTTTGCCCTCAAGGCGGCCTCGGCCTCTCGAATCTGCTTCTTGAGATCGTGCAACGCCTTCGTACTGTCGTTCGCTTCCAGAGCCAGGCGCCGCTTTTTCGCCACCACTGCGGCTTCGTGGTCTCGCTGGGCAGTCAACGCTCGTAGGACCTCGTTGTCCTCCTGCGCCAGCTCTCTCAACCGCTTCTTTTGTTTGTGTCGTTGCTGTCGGCAATCCTGCGCTAGTTTCTCCATGCCCACTTGGCGCAGCATATCTTCCGCCTCGCGGAGCGTTTCTGCCAAGGACGTCGCCACTGCCACCTGCTCGGCCGCCTCTGCGTCGACCACGCAGTCCATGGATACCGAGGATCCTTGAGGCCCAGGTGCCGCAACTGCGGCATCGCACTGTTCCGCAAGAGCCTCGGCCCACGAGGCCTCCTCTTGCTCTTCGTCCTCCTCGTGCTCCTCGTGCACCTCCTCCTCCTCCTCCTCCCCGCCCTCCTCATCGCCCTCCTAGTGGCCTGGCTCCTGGCCTAGCGCTTCGTCGCCGAGCTTCTCCAACACGGAATCTGTGGCGTCGTGTTTCTCGTATTCGTGTATGAGACGCAGCACGTCATTGTAGGACCATTTCAAACGTTTCTGCTCGCATTCTTCCCTCACCTCCGCGACTGCGGTGTCCACTTTTGCTCGCAGCCCCCCTGCTTCCCAGAGTTCCGCCGCCTCTCGGCAAAACTCGAGATCTCCTGACTTGTCGAAGGGCGCTCGAATTCCCACTTTCAGGAAACCTTTCGCGGCGTCCAAGTGCAACTGCACATTCTCCAACACTGACAGCATCAAGTCGGCGCAATCGGAACGCCGCAACTGCGGCACGTGCTTCCCAAACGCCATTTGCTGCACCAGCGCTTTGGTCTCGAGGGCAATGTACCGGCGCTTCACGTGCTGGTTCAAGTCCGTGTCCACGGGCTGCGCAACTGCGGTCGCCCCCCCGCCGTGAATGATCAGCACGTAGCCGCGCTGCCAGGCGAGTCTCCGCACAGCGTCTGCTTTGTGCGGGGAATGGTCGTCGGCCATGAGGATGCGCCACTTTCCCCGCAACTGCGGGTCGTCGGGCCAGGCCCGCAAGTGCCGCTGCAAGAATGATACAACGTCGTCTGCGCGGTAGGACCCCTTCTCGGACGTCGCCGTGCTCACCCAAGACGGATAGCCGCGACTGCGGGCATGTGCGGCCAAGCCCTCAGCGATGACAGATCCCCCCTTGAACATTAGCTCCGCCGGCGGTGGTCCGCAACTGCGGATGTCCTCCGCGTCGCTCGACACCGTCAGGTTCGCTGTCCACCGAGCCCTGCTGTCGTCATGCGCCTCGACAAGCGGGACAATGCCACCCTTCACAGCCAAGGTCGGCTTCGAGGCCGACGACGACTCGTTGTGGTGAAAGGGCGACTGGTCCCAGTTCAGGATGTGCGGGTCGTACCCCAGAAGCTCCTCTGCAGCTGCGCGGACCCTGGCCACGTTCAAGATCATAGTCTCAAAACGAGATTGGAGCAACCATTTTGGCACCTTGTACTTGCGGTTCGGCTTCTTCATGCTCAGGCCGTAGGAGCGCCGCCACTTCACCCACCACCGAGGCCGCAACTGCGGCACCATCGGTTTGCCTCCCCGCTTCATTGTCTCCACGCAGTAGTCCGCGACGAGTTGCTTCGCCTTCGTAACCAGCAGGGATTGGGAGAACCTGGCCAACATCTTGGGCCTCTCCTCCGCAACTGCGGTTCGCTTGGCCACCGCCTTCCAGTCCACGGAGTACCTCATGTGGGACCACCACTCGTACAGAGCGGCTTCCAGCCATGGAGCCTTGTTCGGGCGCCCTTGGTTGCCCCGCGCGCGGCGTCGGCCATGCACGCCCGCAGTGCCATGTCCACCTTGTGTGCGCCAGTTTTGAAACCACTTGGAGACGGCCTGGCGCTGCTGGACGACCCCCATGCCCTTCGGCCACGTGAACCGCTCGCAAAAAGACGCGATTGAATTCCGTGGCAGAACGCCCTCGCCCATCCAACCACAACTGCGTGCGTGCGCCTCCAGGTCTTTGCAAACCAGTTCGCGGTCTCTGAGCATGTGCGGGCACACGCGCCGCTTCTGTTCCGCAACTTCGGGTTTTGGGCGTGCGCTGGCCAGTGCGTGCGCCCTGATCTGCTCCTCCTGCAACGCCTCGGGCATAGCCTCAGCCATGGCAAGCAATATACCCATGTCCTGCACGCCCGTCTGCCACTCTAACGCCGCCATGAGAGCGGGGCGTGGCGCGCTCGCCTCTCTCGGCGCCTCTGCTGGTTCGCCCTCGCCCTCGGAGTCGTGCTGGACCATGGGTCCAGCAGGGCCGCTGGCCCCGCAACTGCGGTACGCCCGCACCTCCTCCAAGGTTAGTTCCTGCGTGACAACGAGCATGTCGTGCAACACGGTTCGTCCCAGCGGCGCACCCCGAAATCGTACAGTTCCTCCCGAAGCCATTTGCGCGTCTCGGCATTTTGCGGTTTCTGCAACATCATCGCCATAAGGTCAATGCCGCAGCTTCCATCGCAAACAGTCCCTAGGACCCATTGTCCCAGAGGACCGTAGAACCTGTTCAACGCGTCCGCCCCCTCAGAGCACACGCCACCCACCGCAACTGCGGCCACCAGTGGCGCACCTCATGGAGAGGGTTCTCGGGAGTCACGGGCCTGAGTTCCACCGTTGTCCATTCCCCGAACAGATCCTCAGCAGCGGCGAGTACGCACGCCACGCCGTCGACGGCGCATGGCTCAGTGCACTTCTCCTTTGCCCAAGGCATGAAGAAGTCAAGGAGGTCCTTGCGGTTCTCGCCTTCCCACACGTAAGGTCGACGCCCGAACCGCAAGGCAAACAGCATGAAAGCTGAATACCCTATGTAGGAATTCTCGGACAGAATCTGCCTCAGGAGAGCCATCACGACGTCAGGCACCGTCGCCGCCACTGCGGCCTGGATCTTTGGCGCGTCTTCCACAGGTACACCTTTCTCTGGCGCCAGGGGTGGCGCCGCGACTCGTGGCCGCAAGGCGTCGCCAACAGGCGCCGCAACTCGTGCTGCAGCCTTTGGGTCTGGGCACGGGAAGAATGCGACCTGCGTCTTCGACCAGTTCTCTAGCAGCGGCCGCGCTGGTGGCAAGCGTGCTGGAAGTGGTGTGTCTTTGTCCGCTTCCACTCCCTCAGGAGCTTCAACCGCAATTGCGGTCTCCTGCGCAGCAGGCGGGTCTGGTGTTGCGTGCACTTGAGCTGGAGGAGCTGGGGGGACTGCTGCTGCGGGTGCTTCGGGCACAGGGGCTGCTGGAGGTGTGGGTTCTGCGGGTGCTTCTGGTGCTGGAGCTGCGTGTCCTTCTTGCGCAGGAGCTGCGAGTTCTGCTGGTGTTGCTGGTGCTATGTGTGCAGGGGCCGAGGGAGCCGCAACTGCGGTGCCGCCTGGAGCCGCAACTGCGGGTGGTGGCGTCGCGCCCGGTCGCCAAGCAGACGGCCGCAAATGAAAGCGAGGCGGCTCAACAAGGCCGTACTGCGACGCGGGCCAATTCGCTAGGCACGGAAAATCCGCACATGCGTGCACCTTTATCTTCTTGGGGCACGGAACGCCGCTACTGCGGCCCAAGATGTTGGCGAGCCCAGTGGTGCCATACTTCGTTTTCATCGGTGCGCAGCCGCTGTCGTAAGGGAGCCACTCCACCTCGAAATGCGTTCCGTCCTCCTCGCCATACCATGTCCGCCCCACGGGAACATCCATGATCGGTCGCGTGGCGAACGACTCGGGCCGGGCACTCGGCTGCGGGCTACAGAACTAGGAAGAGGGAGGGGAGGAGGGAGGAACAACTGAAGACGATGCGGAGGGGCGAAGAAGGAGGTACTTTTCAACAACGCCCGCGCGGAAGCCCCAATCATCGCGCGCACAGGGTTTCGATGCTTCACTCCATGATTCTCTAAGAAAAACGCTCGCCCACACAAGTTGGCGCACTAAGGCGTGCACCCGTGGAACACCCTAAACCTTCCGCCTGCCTCCTCACACCGCCTCGCCCTCCGCGTGTTCACGCGCACCCAGCCACCCCGCAACTGCGGGCACTCAGTATCCCCACCGCAACTGCGGCCCATACGGCTTCGGGCCTCAGTCGAACAGACTGGGGATTTGGAGCTCGAGGTAATCCAGAGCCGCTTGCTTGCGCTGGTGCTGCGTCATGCCCTCACACTCGTAGTCGTAGCCCTTCACCGACTGCGCCGACTGCCACTTCTTCTTTGTAAGTTTCTTCACATCCATCTCGATCCTTTTGCCCTTGTTGGCACACTCTCGCGTGATGGTCGCGACCCCAGCGCCCTTGAAGTCCCAAACGACGGTGAAGCCAGAGCCGCTCCCCTGCGCCACGAGGGGGTCGACCTCCTTTTGCTTCGCCAGCGGGGTGGCAGGGTCAACCGCCGTTGCCCAGTCCCTGTCCGCCACTGCGGCCTCGTCCTGGTCGCCGTCGCCGATGTCGGGGACACCGCCGAGGCTCACGTCGTCCACGATCATGTCGATCAGCCACCCAAGGTCTGCAGCGTCCAGCCACAACGTCCTCCGCTTGAAGCTGGACACCCGCACGTTTCGAACGGCCGTGTCGTGCGGAAACTTCATGGGGCTCTTTGCGGGCATCTGTACAGAGTGCACAGTTGCTATGGCCGACTGCACGGCCTCGCCCCTGGGCAGGCCAGTAGCCGCCGAACGCGTTCCAGTCTTCTGCTTCTTGGCGCTGGTCGGGGTCGCTGCCTGCTTCTTCGTGGCGTCCGTGGAGCTGACCAGGGCCGACATGGGGTCATCTGCTTCGTCCCCCGCGTCGCCGTCGCTCTCCTCGTCCGCAACTGCGGCGCCGCCCTGCTTCGCGAGTTCTTTCTTCAGCGCGTCCCAGGCCTTGGAGTCCTTCAAGGCCCCTGCGGTCGGTTTACCTTTGGCGCACACCTTGAGCAGCCAAGCCTTTTGCATGTTCACGTGCACGAAAGTTATCTCTCCGAGGGGCCATGCGTGGAGCACCTTGACATCCTTTTCGGGGACGGGGGTGGTCTGCGCAAGCCAACCTCCGCGGATGCACAAGACCTTCTCAACGCACACAGGGCTCCATTCGCTCGAAGTCGGCATGTGTGCTACTGCGCTGGACACAGCCGCAACTGCGGGCAAGGCGGGGGTGCGGGCAGTGGGCCGCGCGCGGTTGAGCCAGATGGCGAGCTGAACGCCTCCCTGGAGGGCCTCCCTCGGTCCCTGCGATCCTCGCGCCTCCCTGGAGGGCCTCCGCCCTCAGAATGCTTCAAAGCTGTGCCGGGGCACTGCTTTGAAGCACCCGGATGCTTCAAAGCAGTGCCGCGGCACTGCTTTGAAGCACCCGGTGGCTTCAAAGCTGTGCCGGGGCACTGCTTTGAAGCACCCGGATGCTTCAAAGCAGTGCCGCGGCACTGCTTTGAAGCATTCTGAGGGCGGAGGCCCTCCTGGGCCTCCGCCCTCAGCCCAGGGCCCTCCAGGCCCTCCAGGGCCTCCAGGGAGGCCCTCCAGGGCCTCCAGGGCCTCCAGGGAGGCCCTCCAGGGCCTCCAGGGCCCTCCAGGCCCTCCAGGGCGGAGGCCCTCCAGGGCCTCCAGGGAGGGAGGGAGGGAGTGAGGAAATGAGTAGTTTCGGCTTCCAACTTGGGAGGAAGGGGAGAAAGGAGGAGGAGAGAGTGAGGAAGTGGAGGAAGGGCGAGGGAGGAGAGGGAGAAGGGAGGGAGGAGGTCCGTTTCGAACCTCCGTGCTCGATCGTCAGCGGTCCGCTACTGCGGCATCAGCAAGTGACACTGCAAACTACACGAGCGCTCCGCAACAGCGGTCACGCGTGCGCCCCCCCTTCGGCCTGTTGCCCGCAACTGCGGTCACGCGAGCAAGCCGCCCTGACAGCCGCCACTGCGGCTTCTGAATTACTTAGAGCGACATCTTCCCGCTTTCGTCGAACCCTTTCTTCGATTTCTTCGGCGCGGGCTGGCCCGAAGGCTTCCCTTTGGCCCTCTTGGCCGCGTCCGTCTTCCACGTCTCCTCGGCCGCCTTCTTCTTCGGTGCGGTTTTGGGTCTCGCCTCCCACCGGAGCTCTTCTCCTTTCTTCACGGCCGTGGTATTCACCAGCACAGGGACATTCACGGCGAGCACGACCCCGCCTGTCCCAGGCACGCACACCGCCAATTCTTTCGTCTCCAGCTCCATGTTGATGCGCGCAACTGCGCTTTCATTACGGCTGTTACTCTGCTGGATCTCCTGTTCCGTGACTCTGTTGACTGCCCAGAAGACGTGCATTGTCTCTTGCGCATCCCACTTCCATGCTCTCAACCGCACATCGTGGTCAGCCACGTCGGCGGTCGTCTTGTCCGCAGGCGGCTTGAACTCGGGGTGCAAGTAGAAGGTCGTGGGCGTGGCCCCATTTGGATCTCCTTTCACCCAGACTTGCACGGCCACCCTCTCGGGGTGCGTGCTTGCGGCGTGCACCTTGGATGCCTTTGGGACGCACGGCCACAACTCGATGCATTTTTCGTCGTTTGCAGCGGTTGCCTTGACGGTGCGTTTCTCTGTGTCAGCGTCTTGCAACACATCTACTTGCGCTTCCGCAACTGCGGACATGTGGCGCGCCCAAAGGCACAGCAACACTGCGCTGACCAAAGCAGGCTCCCGCCCCAGCTCCTTCGCTGCCGCTGAACGCCTCCATTCGGCGATTGGCAAAGGGAAGGATCCGCGTGGAATGGACGGCGTGTCCCTGCTGCGCTGGTGGTTCGTTGGTAAT
>CAUYUJ010014294.1:727403-814903 GCA_963575745.1 Prorocentrum cordatum
AGGAGGAGAAGCCGTTGTCCACTCGGGGTGGTGCCCGCGGGGACCCACGGCGCGCAGAGAGGGGGTAGAGTTGCACACCAGCGGGCCGCAAGGTGGGACGCTGGCGCGGAGGCGGGGGATACGAGCACTGCGCTGGCTGGCACCACCAGGGCAGCAGTCCGCTGCCGTGAACTCCCTGCCCCCACCTCCCCTCATGTCGCCCTCCCTACGCTTCCCCCCCTCCTCTTCTTTGCCTCCCCTCACCCCCCCCTCCTCCTCTTCGCCCTCCCTTCCGTTTCCCTCCCTCCCTCCCCTTCCTTCGTGTTGTTCAGCCTGTTCCTGGACGCACGCATCCAAGTCGCCCGCGCGATCGGTAAACACATCCGCACATCTTGGCCCCGCACCGCGATGGCGCGGATCTCCTCCAGACAGCGCCGGTTCTCCGACGCGGCGACCTTCATCTCGAAGCGCAGCGTGTTGAGATCGATGCTGGTGGCGTAGCCTGGGCAGCAGCAGGGGCAGCCGTTAGAAGGAGGGGGGCGGGAGGGAGGAGACAGAGAACGAAGGGAGGGAGGGAGGGACGGAGAGGGAAATAGGAGGGGGGGACGAATGCCGCGCGACGCGTTCGCTCGACCTCGGGCAGAAACGCCCGTCGAACGAACTGGGTAGGTGAGGATTCTGCTCGTCGTTCCGTCCGAGAGCTCTCCGGCTGCCGGCTCGTCTGGGGCGCGTGCAAACTCGCACGCGGCTGTGCACGCGCGGGCGCGGGCTCAGCCGCAAGCCGCGTCGCTGCCTGGGTCTTGGCCCGAACGACCTACCCGGAATGGCCTGGCTCGGAGTTCAGACCACCGGAGGCCGAACTACTGTTCGGACTCGCTGGCGTTTCCTGTGGCGCTCCAAGGCCCTCCGAAGGCCTCCCTCCAGAGACGTCGAACCTACAAAGGACCTCGCACTTCGATGCCACACGATGCACCCCCAGGCAACCTGGGTGGAGAAGAACGCCTCCCCAGCCCGGACCTGGAAGCACACCTGTCTTCACCCTTAGCTTGGGCCCTCCTGCTCCTCCTCCTCCTCCTCCTCCTCCTCCTCCTCCTCCGCCTCCTCCTCCTCCCCTCCCTCACATCCTCCTCCTCCTCCTCCTCCTCCTCCTCCTCCTCCTCCTCCTTTCCGCGAAGATCGAGAGGGATGATTTTCCTCGAAGATCGAGTGGGAGGATTTTCGGACGTCTTCGGCCCTCGCCAGGCCCGCGAAGGCCTCCAGGGACCTCCGGGGACCTGCGGGCTCGGGGTCGGGATACGGCGGCGACCTGCCCGAGGTTCGCCCCTGCTCCTCGCGGGGTCCTGCGCCCTGCGCCCCGTCTGCAGGGGTGGGCAGGACGACGCCAAGCTCGCAAGGAGCTTCCCCCGCCGAGTCTTCCGTGGCGCGAGCCCTGGTCGAGCTCCTCCTCCTCCTCCTCCTCCTCCTCCTCCTCCTGCCCGTCCCCTTTGTTAGTCCTTGCCCTGCTCACCTTTTTGTGTCCCTTGCGCCCCCTTCCCTTGATCCTCCAATTCTCCCCTCTTCGGTCTCCTCCGCCTCCGCTTCCCGCTCCTCCTGGTCCACCGCCCCCTCCTCCTCCTCCTCCTCCTCCTTCTCCTCCTGCTGGTTCTCCTTTCTTCTCCTCCTCCTCGTCCTCCTCGTCCTTCTCCTCCACGTACGCATGCGCCCTGTCCTCGAGTTCTTCGTCCTGCCTATCAGCCTCGACTCATCCTGCTCGTTCTCCAACCCCCTTCGCCGCCATCGCCCTCCTGCTCCTCCTCCTCCTCTCCCTCCTCCTCCTCCTCCTCCTCCTCCTCCTCCTCCTCCTCCTCCTCCTCCTGCTCATCCTCCTTCTTTCCCTCGTTCTCCCTCCTCCCCCCTCCCCCTCCTCCTCCTCTCCTCCTCTCCTCCTCCTCCGTCATCATCATCATTCCTCCTCCCTCCCCTCCTCTCCTCCTCCTCCTCCTCCTTTCTCCTCCCCTCCACCCTCCCTCCTCCTCCTCCTCCTCCTCCCTCCTTTCCCTCCTCCTCCTCCTCCTCCTCCTCCTCCTCCTCCTCTCCTCTCCTCCTCCTCCACCCCCTGCCCTCCTCCTCCTCCTCCTCTTCCTCCTCCTCCTGCCACCTCATCCTCCTCGTCCTCCTCCTCCCCTTCCTCCTCCTCTTTCGGATGGCGGCGTGGATTTCTGGGATCGGACTTGGACCCCCCTGCATGTCAAGCGGAGCGCGCCAGTGGGGGCGCCGGAGGCGCCACTAATGGTGCGGGCGCAAATCCGAGAAACCCGAGCGCAGGTCTGAAGTTTACGTTATGCCGTTCCGTGTGCTCGATGCTCCTCACGCCCGTTTCGCCCTCGCCCTCCTCCTTCCTGCTCGATGCTCCTCACGCCCGTCCCGCCCTCGCCCTCCTGCTCCTTCTCCTCCTCCTCCTCCTCCTCCTCCTCCTCCTCCTCCTCTTCCTGCGTGTTGAGCCCGCCCGCCTTTGATGCACAAGCAGCACGACACCATGGCGTCGATGTCGACCTCGGCGTCCCTCCCCACGGCGTCGGCCACCATTGCGAAGAAGGTGCCGGCCTCGCGACGGGCGAGATGAAACGAACACGCCGGATGGCTCAGACAGCACACATCAGACGGGAGCTGCGCAAGAGGCCGTCTGACAAAAAACAAATGCCGAAAACGCGAGGCGGGATCCCCAAGAAGCCCAGGGCGGCTGCGGCATGCAATTGTCCTGCGAATCTTCAGGCCTGGCAACTCTTCAGGAAGCACCTGCAGATCTTTAGGCCGGGCAACTGCGGTAAGCAGTGTGTGCGAGGCGGGCCGGGAGCTCTTGTCACGAGATCCAGCAAACCTCAGCCTGCCGGGTAGGGAACAAGTTCTCGCGTGCAACCTCCTCACACATCATGATCATCGGGCTTGAGATCCAGCATGATTTCATGATTCGTGGGGGGGGATCGCGGAGTCTCGCGAGTAGCTTCGCACTGCATGTCTGATCCAGAAACTCTCGAAACACTCCGCAGCAAAAAACTCTGATGGAGGGCGGCTCCCGCACAAGATTCCCCTGATCATGGGCGCGTTTTCCACCACCACCACCATGAGTCGAACGGGGGGAAGGAGGAGCATTCTGAGCATTCTGCTTAATCGCGTAGCGATATTGGGGGGAAGGAGGAGGAGGAGGAGGACGAGGAGGAGGAGAACAAGGAGGAGGACGACGAGGAGGACGAGGAGGAGGAGGAGGAGGAGGAGGAGGAGGAGGAGGACCCCGTCCACCTCCAGCTTCTGGTGGTGCTGGTGGAAGATCAGCCCCTCCCCCGAGGCTGGAGCGAGACCTCGTGGAGGCCGTGCCCCCCGCCCGCCCGCACGGGTGCAGGGGGCCCCCGCCCAGCAGCGGGCCCCCTCGCCCGAGACCCCCCCCCGACCGGACGCGGCCTCGGCGGCCGCCGCGCGGTCTGGCGGTGTCGTCGTCGTCGTCGTCGTCGTCGTCGTCGTCGTCGTCGTCGTCGTCGTCGTCGTCGTCGTCGTCGTCGTCGTCGTCGTCGTCGGCGTCGGCGTCGGCGTCGGCGTCGGCGTCGGCGTCGTCGACGTCGTCGTCGTCGGCGTCGGCGTCGGCGTCGGCGTCGGCGTCGGCGTCGGCGTCGGCGCCGGCGTCGGCGTCGGCGTCGGCGTCGGCGTCGGCGTGGGCGTGGGCGTGGGCGTGGGCGTGGGCGTGGGCGTGGGCGTGGGCGTGGGCGTGGGCGTGGGCGTGGGCGTCGGCGCTGCCCGCGGCCCCTGGCGGCCTGGCCCCGCGGCGCCGCCGGCCCAGTCGCTCCGCTGCGGAGCGGCGGGCCCAGTACACGTCGGTCGAAAGAAGTAGGCAGAAACATGAAGTAGGAAGGCGGATAAAGTGGATTGGGTCCAGGCCCTCCCAGAGAACAACAGAACACAGCAAAAGCATGCCGATTCTTCGGCTACACGCAAGAGTGACCCTGGGCAAGAGTGACATTTGGTGCGCGGCTTTTCGGGACCGCGGGGGGGCCAAAAGCAAGCGCGCAAGCCGCTGCTACCGCTTCTCGTTCGGCCATCTGGGGGCCCAGCTGTGCCCGCACCAAAGGTCACTCCGGCGAAAGGTCACTCTTACGCCTAGTTGAAATAGGAAGGCGCTTGAAGTAGATTGGGATCTGGGAATCCAAAAGTACCTACTTCCAACGACCGGCGTGCACGCCCGGGCGGAGGGGTGCGCGGCTCCGCGGCTGGTGCACGCGCTCGACCAGATCGCGCGGCACCGCGGGCAGCGCCTATCGGTCGGTGCCTGGCCCAGGCCCCCGCCTGAGACCCCACGGCCGTGCGGATGCGGGGCAGCTCCGCGCACTGCACACTCCGGCGCCCTCGCGCGGCTCTCTCGCGAGACGTCCGCGTGAATCCGCCGCCGTGCCGTGGGCATTCCGCGGGGTGCCCTCGGGGTTCCCACACGAGCTCCCGTCGAGTGCAGCCGCCGTGCGCTATACCACGGGGAGCGCCGGAGGAGGAAGGGAGGGGCGCTTCTGGGCACGGCGAGCCTGGGGCGTCAACACTGGCAGAGAACCCAGAGCCCATCCTGGGCCGAAAGTGGCACTGACTGCAGCGTCTCGACCGCAGGGCGCTCTTGGGACATCCCAGCGCGACCGTTCCCGAAGCCAGGGGCTGCCGAGCCACAGCACGCGGCTCGAGGTGTCCGGCCGCGCCCGAGAGGCGCCAAGCAGGCGGCCAAGATGCCCCCAAAGAGGCCGCCGAGACACAGCCCGAGACGCCTCTGACCCACAGTCCAGGGCGGCGGTGGCGGGGTGGGCCGAATACCGCTTGCGTTGAACCAGAACGTTTGAAGATTCCAGCAACTGCATGGATGGAGGTCGGCAGCCTCTTCCAAAAACTGGCCCCTCGCCGTGGCGGCGGCGAGTGGCCCAGAGGCTCCAACCAGCCACGCTGACAGAGGAAGGCCCCTCCCCAACACCCCAGGTGGCTCACCACGCCACGCCATCCAATCTTATCTCCGACCGCAGATGCTCGTGGAACAGCTGGCTCGACATCTCAACACACCAGCTATTAAAGTCCAAGCATTACCCCTCCAGCTCTCCCGCCGTTCTCCGAGGATGTCCCGGGCGACTGGGGCCGCCAGGGCCCCGCCGCCCCCGAACCGTGGTGGGGGGAGGGGGAGGGGGAGGGGGAGGGGAAGGGGGAGGGGGAGGGGGAGGGGGAGGGGGGGGGGGAGGGGAGGGGGAGGGGGAGGGGGAGGGGGGGGAGGGGGAGGGGGGAGGAGGAGGAGGAGGAGGAGGAGGAGGAGGAGGAGGAGGAGGAGGGGAGGAGGAGACAGTCTTGGCCTCACCCTGGTGCAGGCCTGCAGAGGGCCACCGCCAGTGGACACTGACGCCTGCACAGGCGCGTCGGGTGGGGTTTTGGGCCGGGGATACACACTGCAGCACCAGTGGCGCGTGCTGGAATTGCTCTGGCCCGCCTCCGCCACGTCCGCAATGTCACTCTCGTCTTCGATCCCCTTCCACAGATTGCAGTCGGGCCGCGGAAAGAAGGAACGCCGAGTGAGGAAGGAAGCCCCTTCTTGGCCCTGTAAGCGCATCTGTGCCCCAGGAGGGCATGAGGAACAGCAAAGGAGGAACATAGGGAACATCGAGCCCCTTCCGAACCCGAACTGTTCCTCATTTCAGCGTCTTTACTGTATCCCTCATCGTGGTTTCTCCTCTCGCCCTCTTCGTAACTTCACTCTCCATATCTTACTCCCCGACTCCTTCAGTTCCTGATCACCCTGATCACTTCAAGCGTCTGTACACGTTCCCCTTCCCCGCGTTCATCCGCATATGTGCGGACCCCTTGCGCCTCCTGGTCACAAGATGACTCGTCCTCATCCTTTTCATCGAGCTCGGTTTCCCGCTCCTCCTCTTGTACCCCCTCCCGAACCTTCCCTCCCCCTCCCCGTCCCGCTCCTCTCCCCCAACCATCCACTACCCTCTCGTGCTCCTGCATCACTTCGCGCTCTTCCTCCATTCCTTTACCTTATAGATGACCCCCCACCCTGTCGCACCCCGAGACATGTCCGTAGGGCGGGCCGAACGTTTCGCCGGAGACTTTCCAACCAACATGATACTACAGCTTCACGAATGGAGGGCGGGCGAGATCCAAACCGTGGCTCTCGCCGTAGCGCCACGCACATTCGTCTCATAAGTTCGCAAGATGTTCGAGGATTGGGGGCGGCTCCTTTTCAGAATGTGGCTCTTGCCTTAGCGCCATGCATGTTCGTTCGTTTGCTTTGGCAGTTTCGAAGGTGTGGCTCTCGCTTCAGCGCCACGCACTCTCGTCTCAAGCGTTCGCAAGAGCTTCACGGACGAACGGCGGGCCACTATCAAAACGTGGCTCTCACACCGGCGCCGTGTACATTCGTCTTGCAAGTGTGCCAGGGCTCCACGGTTGGAGGGCGGCTCCTTTTTTAAACTGTGGCTCTCGCATTAGCGCCGCTTCACAGATGGAGGGCAGACGGTGTCCACAATGTGACTCTCGCCTCAGCGCCGCGCATATTAGCCATGAAGGTTCGCAAAGAGATTTTCGGATTGAAGGCGGGCGGTGTTCAAAACGTGGCTCCCGCCTTTGCGCCACGCACATTCGCCTTAGAAGATCGCAAGATTTCAAGGGTGGAGGGCGGTGGAGGGAGGCTCCGTGTCAACATGTGGCTCTTGCCTTAGCGCCACGCAGACTCGCTTAACGAATGTGCATGGGCTTTGCGGAGTGAAAGCAAGCGGTGTTTTGAAGATGTGGATCTCGCCGCAGCGCCGCGCACATTCGTCTTAATCGTTTGCAAGAGCTTCAACGATAGAGGGGGGATGCTCTTCGACACGTGGCTCTCGCCTTGGCGCCGCGCGTCGTAAGTTTGTACAACAGCGTCTAGCGACTAGTATGGCTGATGTCCCAGAAAATGTATTGGGGCGCGATGTAGGACTGACAGGGCGCAACAATCACGTCGAATCGCGGTGTTGGAATCCCAGGATGGTGTTCTGGAGCGAATCAGAATCGTCAGGGTGCAACAATTCCGTGGATTTGCGGCGTGGATGTCCCAGAAATGGTGTTTCGGCACGGGGTACTTAGGATTTTCAGACGGTTGCCTTCCAAAGAGACACCTCCACCAAGGAAAATACATTCGTACAGGGACCTATGAAGACGAGCATGGAGGGAGGGTTGATTGCAGCATGTGGATGGGTCTTATGTTTGCACTGGTCTTCCTCCTCCTCCTCCCTCTCATCATCGTCATCCTCATCCGCATCCTCATCCTCAACATCATCATCATCCTCCTCCTCGTCATCATCATCTTCATCATCAGCATCGTCATCATCAACATCAGCATCATCATTTTCATCATCAGCATCATCATCAGCATCAGTATCGTCGTCGTCATCAGCATCGCCTCCCCCCCTTCCTCCCCCTCCTCCTCCTCCTCCTCCTCCTCCTCCTCCTCCTCCTCCTCCTCATCCCCCTCCTCCTCCTCCTCCTCCTGCTTCTCCTCCTCCTCCTGCTCCTCCTCCTCCTCCTCCTCCTCACCCCCCCCTCTTCCCGACCACACTCCTGTCTCTATCCCCGCTCCGAGCGGGCCGCGTGCTTGCCCCGGCCGCGGCAGCTGGCTCCGTCCTCCTCCTGTTCCGTCCGCCTCCCTCCTCCAGGCTGGACGGTCTCCCCCGGGGCCGCAGGCGACCCGAGGAAGAGAGGGCGAGGATGAGGATGATGATGATGATGAGGAGGAGGAGGAGGAGGAGGACGACGAGGAGGGGGAGGAGGAGGAAGAGGAGGAGACGGAGGAGGGGGAGGAGGGGGAGGAGGAGGAGGAGGAGGAGGAGGAGGAGGAGGAGGAGGAAGAGGAGGGGAAAGGAGGAGGACGGGTCGCCTAGACCCTTTGGAAAAACCCTCCACTCCAGACCTCACCTTCCGGCTCCTTCGAGGCCGCGCCCCTCCCTTGCTGCCCCGCTCCTCCCACAGAACTGGATGGGGTAGAGGGCGGCTGGCGACGAGAGCTCGCAGAACTCCGCCATGCCTGCGTCCCACCACCTCCTCCAGACCTCCTCGCGCCGCGGAAAAAAAAAAAACATAAAAGAAGGTTTCTGGCCCGTTTCGGTCTCTGGGGGCCCTTGCCGGGCCCCAGGCCCCGGGACCGCAGCCAACCCGGGATACCCAAAAAACTGGTTCAAAGTAGGCGTCCAGACCTCTGGGATCCACCCGCGGAAGCACGGAATGGGGCACCTCCAGCGGCCGAGGCAAAGGCGGGCGAGAGGGCCTCCTTGATGTGTATCCCCCGCGACTCTATGAAGCTCTGGAAGCGCGGCTCCTGGAGCACGCGGCTGAACCTCGCCCGGGGGTGGCTGAGGGTGCCCCTGGCCCGAGGTGCCCCCAGGTTTGCGCTCAGCCTTGGAGCCCGTGGGGCCCTCGGGGCCCTCGGGAGGGGTGCTCTGGAGGCCGTGGGGGAACCTTGGGCCACGGGCACTGGCCTCGGGGCTCAAGGGTGCCGGTGCCACGCCGCCGCCTTGGTGCAGCACGCCTCTTGCGCTGCCGCCCGGGATGCTCCGCGCCAGCGCGCGCAGCGTGGTCCACCACAGCTGCGGGCGAGATGATGGGGCGCAGAAGGGCGTACTGCGATACTCTGCGCCACCCTCGGAGGCGCACGATCCCGAACAGGGAGTGCAGCACGTGCTTTTCGCAGTCTACTGTTACCCAGGCGGCATGACCTGCGGACGGGCATATGCTGCACCAAGGAAGAGGAGGAGGAGGAGGAGGAGGAGGAGGAGGAGGAGGAGGAGGAGGAGGAGGCGGAGGAGGAGGAGGAGGAGGAGGAGGAGGAGGCCAGGGCAAGGGACGGCAATCTCCCGCGGACAAAGTCATCCTAACTCCGCGCCTCGTGCCTAAAGGGTCGGGGACTAAGGACCACTGCGTAGCAAGTTCACAGTAGCCCCCGACCCGCTGATTCGACTGGATCAGCCCGCCAGCTGTCGCGCGCGCAGCCATCGTCACGCACATCGCTATATCCGCCTGCCGCTGTTGCAGCTCTCGAGTCAGTGCGCGAGTATGTGAAGCACGATCGGGCATAGCAGAGCCTAAAACCACGGATAGGCCGGTACACCGAAAATGGGAATGTCAATCTTATGTTGTTCCCGTTTGCCCGCCATGCACGACAACACAAATGTCACGGAATCGGTGCGCGGGCGATTTCCCGCCACTGCTTAGGAGAACGCTCTCCTGAGCTCCCTGAGCGTGTCGTTTTTCTGACCCGGCACTGGAGTGCGAGCGTGAGGTGAGGAATAAATCCTGTCTCAAATGCAACCGCTTGCTGTTGAGGTTGCGGTTGCTTGTAGGTCAGAGCCCATCGAAAGCCGACGGGCTGGCATCCCCCAAATACGGGGGAACTGGCTGTCGCGGACCGCTGGCGGTCCCTAGTCGAAGCACGGGGTGTAGAGATAATTGCGCTTCCTGCCCTTTTTCGGGCTCCGGGGCCAGGCATTGCTAGGCCGTGTCTAACGCCATTCATTGTACGTTTTATCTGTGCTTACCGTTTGCGAGAGTCATATATCAGTGCATGATACACATATTCGAGCCCTGCTAGAAAAAAACATATCAATCAGGGATGCTCGCAGCGCGATGGACTTGCATGCGTTGGCACCAGGCAGGCAGGCCCGGTGCACCTGATGCGGGTGCCCGTCATGCTGGGGATTGATCCCCTCCAGGTGCACCCTCCATGCTTTGGCATGGCACGCCCCTGCGAACACACACGCCTCAATTCAGCGGCAGGGGGGCGCGCGGACCCATTTGGGGCCCATCCGCTCCCCTGAGGGGAACAGCTGGGCAGTGCACGGCCCAAGGCTCATCAGAATGCGGACCACTGCCGCGGCAAGTTCGCTTCCCCGACCTGGGATGCCACCCTGTAGGAGCCCTGATTCGACAGGATCGCACGTGGGCATGGGTGAGAAGGTGGCGGCGGCCAGCGAATGCGATCGCGAGGTGGAGTATCGATCGGTGCTCCCCACTAGGCACCTCAGTATCGTCGCTGTCCGCCGACCCCCACTTTAGGCCGCGCGGCAGGTCTTTCACATCGGTCAGGTGAGTTAGCCTGATCCGCGGCCTAAGGTTACATCCGAGACGATCCTTTCTCTTTTTCTTTTCTTCCTCCTCCTCCTCCTCCTCCTCCTCCTCCTCCTCCCTCTCCTCCTCCTCCTCCTCCCTTTTCCCCTCCTCCTCCTCCTCCTCCTCCTCCTCCTCCTCCTCCTCCTCCTCCTCATACTCCTCCTCCTCCTGGCTGCCTCCCGCTCCTGCTGTTCCTCCTCCTCCCCCTCCTCCTTCTCCTCCTCCTCCTCCTCCTCCCCCTCCTCTTCTTCCTTCTCCTCCTCCTCCTTTTCCTTCTGCTCCTCCTGCTCATCCTCCTCCCAGCTCTCCTTCCTCTCCTCCTCTTCCTCCTCCTTCTCCTTACCCTCCTCCTCTTCCTCATCCTGCTCCTTTTTCCTCCCCCTCCCCTTCCTACCCTTCCCCTTCCTACCTCATCGCGCGCCAATGCAAATTTTCTCCTATATATATATATATATATATATATATATATATATATATATATTATATATATATATACATGTATACCCTGAAGAAGCATTCAAGACCCCCTACCATAGCACCGTACACATCATAACCAGGGCGCGATTCAAGCCGAACGATAATTTTAGCACCGTGCCAAGCCACACAACAAATCCCCCAAAGGCTCATTTTCAATATCTAGCTCTCGCCTTGGCGCCGCGCGCACTCGCTATCAAACGCGCCGGGGGGCGTCTCGGTTTCATATAGTTCTCGCCTTAGCGCTGCGCACATTAGTATCTTAAAATGTGCACGGGTTTCACGGATTGAAGGCGGCTGGTTTGGTCGAGTTTCAAGGGTTGAAGGGGTTCGGTTTCTGAATGAAGTTCTCGCCTTAGCGCCGCGCACATTGATGTTTGAACCTGTGCGCGTGCTTCACGGATTGAAGGCGTCACGTTTTTTGAAACCGAGATCTCGCCTTAGCGCCGCGCACATCCGTTTCAACAGCCTGCACGGGTTTCACGGATGGGGTCAGTTTGAAAACAAATCTTGCGCTAGCACCGCGCACATTGCTCTTTCTTATAAAAAAGCACTCGGCTTCCAAATCTTGAAGCCGGCTCGTTCTTAAAATCTACCTCTCGCCTCAACGGTGCGCAAACTCGCTCTAACCATGTGCACGAATTTCACGGGCCGAAGACGGCTCGGATTCATACTAGGGCTCCGGTTTTGTCCCCGCGCGCATTGGTTTCCAAAACTGCGCCCGAGTTTCACTGAGTGGAAACGGCTCGTTTTCGAAATCAAGTTATCGCCTTGGCGCCACGCGCGTTCGCCTTATCGCCGCGCCCTCTACGATTCCGATTGCAATCCTTAATGGGAAGTTGATTTCCGTTGGCTGTCCTGGGGGGTGGCCCATCCCAACGTATCGCCCCCACCCCGCACGGAACGTTGCCTTAACACCGTGGAGGGGCGAACAAAACATCCCGTCCCCGAGAAACAATAGGAGTCGTGCTCGTGCTACCGTGGAACTGACTGTTAGTAAGCGTGGTCGTAGGTCGACATGTAGGTAGGTAGGTAGGTAGGTAGCAGTAGTAAAAACAAGTAATTGAACTGGTAGCAGTGCTCGTCGTAGTATTAGTAGTAGTGGTGGCGGTGGTAGTGGCAGTACTAGCAGCAGTAGTAGTAGTAGTAGTAGTAGTAGTAGTAGTAGTAGTAGTGGTAGTAGTAGTAGTAGTAGTAGTAGTGGTGGTGGTGGTGGTAGTAGTCGTAGTCGTAGTCGCAGTGGTAGTAGCAGTAGTAGTAGCAGTAGTAGTAGTGGTAGTAGTATTAGTAGTGGTAGTAGCCGTACTAGTAGTAGTAGTAGTAGTAGTAGTAGCAGCCGCAGTCAAGTAATAGTGGTCGCCGCAGTAGTATGAATAGTAATAGTAGTAGTAGTAGTAGTAGTAGTAGTAGTCGTCGTCGTAGTCGTAGTCGTAGTCGTAGTCGTAGTAGTAGTAGTAGTAGTAGTAGTAGTAGTAGTAGTAGTAGTAGTAGTAGTAGTAGTAGTAGTAGTAGTAGTAGTAGTAGTAGTGGTAGTAGTAGTAGTAGTAGTAGTCGTAGTAGGAGTAGTAGAAGCAGTCGTAGTAGTAGTGGTAATAGTAGTAGTAATAGTAGTTGTAGAAGTACTACTACTAGTAGTAGGTGTAGTTGTAGTAGTAGTAGCAGTAGCAATAGTAGTCCAGTGATGGTGGTCGCCGTAGTCGTAGTAGAAGCAGCAGCAGCAGCAGCAGTAGTAGTAGTAGTAGTTCAAATAAAAGTAGTAGCGGTAGTCGTAGTAGTGGTAGTCTTCGTAGTAGTACTAGCAATGACGGTGGTGGTAGATGGAGGAATATAAGTAGTAGTCGGAGTAGTAACCGTAGTAGTAGTAGTAGAAGTAGTAGTAGTAGTAGTCGTAGTAGAAGTAGTAGTACTAGTAGTAGTAGTAGTAGCAGTAGTAGTAGTAGTAGTAGTAGTAGCAGTAGCAGTAGTAGTAGTAGCAGTAGTAGTACTCGTCGTAGTAGTAGTAGTAGTAGTAGTAGTAGCAGTAGTAGTAGTAGTCTTGGTAGTAGTCGCAGTACGGGGGGTCGCCGTAGCCGGCGTAGTAGTAGTAGTACTAGTAGTAGTAGCAGTAATAGTAGTAGTAGTAGTAGTAGTAGTAGTAGTAGTAGTAGTAGTAGCCGTGGTAGTAGTAGCAGTAGTAGTAGTAGTCGTAGTAGTAGTAGTAGTAGTCGTAGTCGTAGTAGTAGTAGTCGTCGTCGTAGTAGTAGTAATAGTAGTAGTAGTAGTAGTAGTAGTAGTACTAGTAGTAGTAGTACTACTAGTAGTTGTAGTGGTAACAATGTACTAGTAGTCGTAGTCGTCGTCGTAGTAGTCGCAGTAGTAGAAATAATGGTAGTAGTAGCAGAAGTGGAGTAGGTACTAAAATAACAAAAGAGAAATGTACTAGCACAACCGCTCTCCATCCGTGAAATTCTGTTAAAATTATTAAGATGACTGCGCGCGGGCTCAGGCGAGAGACGCATTTTGAAAACGAGCCGCCCTCAGTCCCTGAAGCTCTCGCAACGATTTTCAAACGAATGTACGCGGCGCTGGGGCGAGAGCCACACTTTGAGAACGAGCCGCCCTCCATCCGTGAAGCCCTGGCAGATGTTTGAAACGAGTGCGTGCGGCGCCCAGGCGAGAGCAACATCCTGGAAAGGAGCCGCCCTGAGTCCCTCAAGCCCTTGCAACGTTTTCAGAACGAGTGCGCGCGGCGCTGAGACGCAAACCACACTTCGAAAACTACCCGCCCTCGCTCCGCGAATCTCTCTGCAGATTTGTCAAACGAATGTGCGCGGCGCTGAGGCAAGAGCTACATTTTGAAACCGAGCCGCCCCCAATCCCAGAATCTCTTACAAACGTTTGAAATGAATGTGCGCGGCGCTAAGGCGAGAACCACAAACCGCCATCAATCCGTGATGCCCTTGCAGGCTATTACAACGAATGCGAACGGCGCTAAGGCTAGAACCACAATGCGGGCATAACGCTTCCAAGCGCTACCCGGTGCGGGAAGCGTCATCATCCTTTTGCAGGAAGGGGGGGTGGACGGAGAGTCCTTGAATGCTTCATGAGGTTAATTTCTCCTTACAAACAACTTTTCCCTGTCGCACCCCTGTCTCCTTATCAATAACGTTTCCTTACCCTCATAACTAGCTTCTCCCGATCTCCCTGTCGCACCCCTGTCGCACTGATGACCCTGAAGCTTAAAATTCGGCAGCGGCTTCACGGAATGAGGGGGGGTCGTTTTTCAAAATGTGGCTCACGCCTAAGCTCCGCACGCATTCGTTTAAGCAATTGCTGGAGTTTCAAAGGTTGAAGGCGGTTGGTTATCAAAGTGTGGCTCTCGCTTTAGCGCCGCGCGCATTCTTCGCGAACGTGTGCAAAAGTTTCCCGGATTGAGGGCGGGCGGTTTTCAAAATGTGGCTCTCGCCTTAGCGCCGTGCGCATTCGTTTGAACAATTTGCAAAAGTTTCGCGGATTGAGAGTGCTTCTTTTCGAAATGTGGCTCTCGCCTCAGCGCCGCGCACATTCGTTTTGACAAGTTGCAATGAGTTTCACGTCTGGAGGGCGGCTCGTTTTCAAAAAGTGCCTCTCGTCTTAGCGCAGAGGCCATTCGTTTCAAGGAGTGGCGTTCTGGCGCGATTCAATACCGCCCAAACGCAGCAGTCAGGTTGATCCGTGGCGTTGGAATCCCGAGAACAATGTTTCGGCATGGTTCAGGGTCTTCAAACGTCTGTCTTCCAACGAGGCAGATCCCTCAGAGGAAATGAACAGTTGTAGGGGCATGGAGAGGGAGCTTGGAGGGAGGTGTATTCCAACATCGTTGATGACTCTTGGGCTTGTACTAGTCATCCTCCTCCTCCTCCTCCACCGGTCACCGTCCTCCCCCTCCTCATCATCACAGTCATCGTCATCATCATCATCATCATCATCATCATCATCATCATCAGCATCATCATCATCATCATCATCATCATCAGCACCATCATCATCATCATCATCATCATCAGCATCATCAGCATCCATTCCTTGTTCCCATGAATAACTTCTCCATGTCCTACCCCGAGGCTGGTCGAGAGGGCGGGCCAGGCGTTTCGCCATAGACTTCTTCACCATTTAGGACCCTGAAACTGAAATATCGGCAACATATTCGCAAATTGATCGGAAGGTTTTCAACATGTGGCTCTCGCCTTAGCGCCGCGCACATTCGCTTGAAAGAACTGACAGCTTCACGGATTGAGGGCCAGTGGTTTTCAGAATGTGGCTCTCGCCTTAGCGCCGCGCGCATTCGTTTTAACAGTTACAAGAGCTCCACGGATTGAAAGTGGTCCCTTTTCAACATGTTGCTCTTGCCTTAGCGCCGCGCACATTCGCTTGAAACAAGTGGCAGATTCACGGATTAAGGGCGGGTTGGTTTCAGCAGGTGGCTCTCGCCTTAGCGCCGCGCGGATTCGTTTTTTGTTATATTAAAACAGTTTCAAGAGTTTCACGGGTTGAAGGTGGCTCCTTTTCAAAATGTGGCTCTCGCCTTAGCGCCGCGAGTACTTCTTTTTAAATAATTCAAGATCCCACGGCTTCCCATAGTCAACGTACCACAATTTTTTCGAAAGGTTCAGGATTATGGGGGTGGAACAGTTACTTTGGTTCGTAATGTTGAAATCCCAGGAATGGCGTTCTGGCAAGATTCAAGATCGTCAACGACGCAGCAGTCCGATTGATCCGTGGCGTTGGAGTCCCGAGAGTGGTGTTGCGGCACGCTGCAGGTTCTTCCAATTGGTCGTCCCCCAACGTGGCAGTTCACTCAGTGGAAATGAGCCGTTGCATGGGCCAATGAAGAAGGAGCTTGGACGGGGGTTCCAATGTTGTTGATGACTCTTGGGTTTGCATTGGTCCTCCTCATCCTCCTCCTCCTCCTCATTCCCCTCCCTATCCCCCTCCTCCTCCTCCTTCTCCTCCTGAAGATCCGACGCCCTGGTTTCTTCAGCACCGTCCCCCCCCCAGGGATCGACCTTAACAGTGTTAGTCGCTGTCCTGCTGTTTTCGTCTTCCCTCGTTTTGTCCTCAGTCCACGTTTGCTGCAAACCGAAATCGAAACGAGGACGGCCCACGACATCGCAAAAACACCGTTCAGGTCGACCCCTGGCCCCTCCCTGGAAGCCCCGTTCCCTTCCCCAGGACTTCCCCATGAAGGGCTTTCTGAGCATGTTCTTGAGGTGGAGGGCTCAGGGTGAAATCCATATGGGCTCTTGCATCTCGAAAACCAACCCGTCTTGTGGTTCGCCTGTTGCAGATGCAAGCCTCGAGAATGCATCGCAACGGCATTTCAGACTTCACCCTGCGCCCTCCACCCAAAGAAAATGCTCGGGTTTTCTATCCCGAGTGCCACGGGACCCAGGAGGGGCCCCTGCAGGCCGGAGATGGGGTACAACAACAGCCGCCTTTCTGCGCCCCGTCCACGGCTCGAGGAGGTTTGGGCCGATCGGTGCTGGAGGAAGTCGGCGGGCAGACATCCCGCTCCTCCCTCCTCCTCCTCCTCCTCCTCCTCCTCCTCCTCCTGCTCCTCTTGCTCCTCCTGCTCCGCCTGCTCCTCCTGCTCCTCCTGCTACATCTGCGCCTCCTCCGCCTCCTCCTCCTCCTCCTTCTCCTCCTCCTCCCCTGAACTCGTTCGCGCCGAGCGTGCCCGAGTTGTCAAGGTCGGCAGCTCTCAGCATCCTCCTGAGTTGCTGGACGTCCTGCATATCCGCCCGGCGCTGGTGAAGTCCGCTGGGCCCCGTGGGCAAGCAAGAGGCAAGATGGCTCAAAGATCAGCAGGGTGCAAAACCACCTGCACAATGACTGCACTGAAAGGCAAGCTCTTCCCTCAAGAAACACTCATGGAGGATATCGCACAGGACAGGGCGGCCCGGTAAACCCACAGGATCTGTTCAAACAACGCCGGTTGTGAGATCGGGAATGGCTTTGCCTCCCTCGATAGACTGCCCAAGTATAGCCAAGATGGCCCGATTAGGCCCCAGAGGCCTCCAGGTAGCCCTATACTGACAGGGACAGCCCGAATCGAGAAGCCATACGATGACCCCTCACTGTCCATTGAGACAGCGGTAAGATGGCTTCGCCTGGGGGGCCAGCGGCAGACGGCGCAGCTGGTCAGACAAGAGCTCCTCCTTATCTGGAGTGGACAGGTTCTTGGCCTTTTCGATGAAAATCGAGGTGATGATGTTCCAGACGGCGATGACGAAGAACGCAATGTACAAAAGGTAGACGGCCTGCGCCCACCAAGCAATGCCCAATTCCTCATAGGGCTCGTTCCAGTCAAGACCGCTAGTGGTGGACTGAAAAAGCACCAACATAGTCTTTTGAACAGAGCTGAACCTTGCCCGGAGCATTTCAGACTGCTCGTCCATCTCATTGTTCTCCAGGTGCAGGATCACGGCCTGAAGTATGAGGATAGCGAACAGGAAAAGAAGAAACACCATCAGGCCTCCACACCAAAACACACCGACAAGGGAATGTAGCATACAGTACATCATGAGTTTCACATCCTTCATAAACTCCAAGAACCTGAACAGGCGGATGACCTTCGATATCTTAAAGAAGCGCAGTGACCGCAAATAACTGAACTGGATTGCACCTAATGACACAGTGGCTTGGAACACAGAGAGCAGCACAAGAATAGTATCGAAAATGTTCCAGATCGCTTCAGGGCCCACCACCAAATACCGTCCATGCGCCGCCGCCTTGAGGCATAGCTCGACGAAGTACCAAGAGACGAAAATCCACTCGCCCATCTCCAGCAGCGCATGCTGGCTCCCAGGATCCCTCAACTCTTGGTTGGTAGAGATGGTGATGACAATCGCGTGCAAGAAGATGACCAAACCGCAGAAATGCACAAACGGCACGCTCCGAACAAACCGGTCAATGCACCGGTGGCCCACGGGCTCCTTGGCAACGTGCAGCCGCGCAAAGGCATCCGTAACCGACTTGAACACACGCTGGACTTGTCTCTCCTCCTTGGGAGGGCCCGCGAAACAAACATCACACTCCTCCCCACGCCAAAAATTAATGATGTCCTGGGGTCTCAGGGTTGGTTGTACTGCACTATAAACACAGCCAGCGGCTCCGATCGCCCATGTCTTCGACGAGGCTACCTCGCGAATAAAGGCAATGCCCGCCCACTGGCGACCCACCTTTCTTGCATCCGCCCATGTGCTACCCCCCCAGACCCCCGACGTCGTGATTTTCTGGCAACGTCGACAGGTCCCGGACCCCTTCCCCGGGACCGGCTTAAGCCCCTGAGTCGGTTTTTGACGCTCCCGACGCCCAAGAAGGAGACCATTTTTGGGGGAATCGGCGATAACCTGGCTTATCCCCGGGGGGGGGAGGAGGGGGCCGGCCGATAACCTAACCCTCGCGCTGTGGGCAGCCCTGCATGTGCCCGCGCCTCCCCCCCCCCCCGCGGACCTGCACAACCGGCAAGGTTGGGTATCTTGGGGGGGGCGCCAAGCCCGATAACCTGGTCTATCGCCCGACCCTGAAAAAACAGTCTTAAGGGCGAGGAGGAGGAGGAGGAGGAGGAGGAGGAGGAGGAGGAGGAGCCCCTGGAGGCCGAAAATGGAGCAACACCGCCCGTCGTGATATTTTTGCAGCGCGAGGGGGTCTGGGGCGGCCGTCCAAGCCCCCTTCCCTGAGGGAGCCCCAGGAACATTCTGGCTGCCCTGGCGCGGCCTTCCGCGGGCAGCCTGCGCGTAAGTCGAGCCTGGCCCCCTGCAGGTGGATTGTGGACGAAAAATTAAAAATACGCAAAAAAAACATTGGGCAAACATACTCAAACATCGTCCCCCGACTGTTTTGTTGACTATCTTTCCTGTAGAGGGACAGGCCCGACTTAAGCCTACGCGCGAATACCGGCGCAGTCGACACCGTGTTTGGAGGCTGGGATTTGAGCACCAGCACCAAAACAAGGGATTGCCTCCACCAGGGCAACATGGTCCTAGATTTCGGTGTTGGAGATAATCTTTCGGTCGCCCAGGGAGCCCGAAGATTGCGACCAGCACCGAGATCGGGATCATCTTCCCTCGGTGGAGGCAGGCCGCCGATATTGGTGCTGGTGCTGACCTCTGAGCCTCGGACGTGTTCGCCCGTCGCTCAGGTGACGGAACTGTGGCTCAGCTGCTGGCCGACGTTCAGCCGGATCGTTCCACCCCGTTGTGGGCACCAGGCCCGTCCGCACCCCCGCGGGAAAGCTCTCTGGCTCGTGGGGCCACCTCTGGCGGATGCCGAGGGACATCGCCGGGCCTTCGAGGCAGGATGCGCCTCTGTTGCTGATCGGGTGAACCGGGCTGTTTCGGCCATGCGGGAAGGTCAGCGGGCACATCAACGGCAATACCAGGTAGGGTGCCTGGTGCCCCCGCCGCGGCAATGGCGAAGCGACCCGGATCCGCCCTGGTCGGGAGCGCCGCGACAACTCCGCCTGCTCGCAGGCAGCTGTCTTGGTACGCCAGGCTCGGACAGGAGGAAGAGGAGGAGGAGGAGGAGGAGGAGGAGGAGGAGGAGGAGGAGGAGGAGGGGGAGGGGGAGGAGGAGGAGGACGGGGAGGAGGAGGAGGAGGAGGAGGAGGAGGAGGAGGAGGAGGAGGACGCAGGACGCAGGACGCAGCATAGAACATGGAGTCATGCGAACACGAAACCACCTCTGAGCCAAAGGGAATCTGGAAGCACGCCTTAAGAGGTAAGCGTTGCTGCGTGCGAGGTCAGACCACCATCACACGCTATAGAGACCCAACGAATTCAACTAAAGCTTAGCTCCAGTTGCTGGGTGCCGCCCGTCGAAAAGCCAGTCCGTGGCTCTACGGCGGGCGGGGTTCGGGGGGCGCGAGGGGCAGACATCCCCAAAGGCATCGATTTTGGGAGAACCGATGGCCACACGAGCCCCACAACGAACACAGAAAAAATATGGCCCCGAACGTTGGACCTTATGGCCATCACGTTCGAAGAGGGTCCCAGTCCCCACCGCCCCGTCGGCAGCAGCAGCAGCAGCAGCAGCAGCAGCAGCAGCACCCCCCGCAGCCTCCCCGTCCCCTTGGGCACGCCACCCGAGCCGCTCAACAGCTAGGGCGAGAGCCTGAGGCATGGGCGACGGGATTCACGTGGCCCCTGGCTTCAACAGCGACTTCACACTGGCAGGGGACCGAGCCACGGCCAAACAACGCTTACATTGCAACGCGGACGATCCAGGAACCAGGGGGACGGGGTCATGGCGAGAAAAACGAGCACATCGCACCTCTCAGGCACTGGCTTGGGCGGAGGAGGGGCCGAGTCTTGGGCCTCAGGACGAGCACAAATCAACTGCACCGCCCTCGACAGGAACTCAACTGTACACTTGCACTCTTGGATAGAAAGCTGACGGACATCGACCGCGACCTGTGCGACAGCGACGTCCCTAGCTCCGAGCTTCGCGAACAGATCGGCTCAAGCATTTCCCATGAATCAATCGGTGGATCTCCTCGGCCGACGCTCCCTCGTCGACCAGTTGCTCTAACGATCGATGCGCGGGAGTCCACACCATCGACGGCAGTGAACCCGACCGCTCAGACAGCCTAAGAATCGTTCGCCAGATCGACGCGTGGCGCGCGAGGCCGCACTCAAGTCAGAGTCCCAGCGCTGGTCCTCGCGAACAAAGCTGAGGTGATCACTCATGATCGTGAGGTTAAACGGGCGCACGCGCATCGCCTCAAGGCCAGCCCTCCGCTCGCCCCGAGGCACTGTTTGAAATGGTCCTGGCACCCCGCCGGATTTCGCTCGGAGTGGCCAACTATCCTCCGTGATCTCAACCACGCTCCAACCGCACCTCGCCGACTCGGGGCACGCGCCCGCCAACCCGCTGCAATCGGTGAACAGGAGCGGGCCCCCAGGTGCTTCCGTGAGACCCCAATGCAGTACTGGAGGAGGGGACAGCGGCGGCGGCAGCCTATCAGGAATTTGAGGGAGGCCGTGCAACAGAGGAACCACATCCCGATCCGAACCCCCCAGAGGAGAGACGACCTGCTCCCGAAAGGCCTGGCTCTGCTGCCACACATCGTCAGGACACGGAAACTCAGCCGGCTCTTCATCCTCCTGCAAAGCAAAGGCAGCGGGACAGTCGTAAAGCTGGTGGTCTAGCGTGCCCCGCTCAGCCCCACAAAACTTACATTTACGGAACGCCCAGAGGCCGGCCTGAGGCCAAAGGCCCCCTGACAGGAGGGCTCGAGCAGACCCTTGGCGAGCACCAGCGGGGAGGGACAATACAGCGAGGCGCATCGCTCGAATCTAAATTTCCTCCGTACCGGCAACCTCAGGCCAATGAAAAGGGACCCTGCGCCACAGCCGGCGCTCGACGCCGTCTCGGACCAGCGCTCGGACCTCGGACGGCGAAAACTCGTACATGGACACAGCCTCCCCCTGGTGCGCGACCAGCGCGTGGGGCGCCACCATGACCCAGCCGATCCTACGAAGGGTGAGGATCACCGCCGAGATCGGCCCAAAACACATCCTCCAAGATCCTCGCTGGCCGATCTTGTCACGACGCGACGCGGAGCTGAGAGGCCGATGTCCTACCGTCCCACAGCCACGCAGCATAGCGGGCCAGCAGCGGGCAAGTCGCGTCAAAAGTTGGGTCGTGCATCCGATCCTCCTGCGTGCGCGTGTAGCCAGTCAGGGAAGCAAGACCCTTGCGAGCACCGACAAACTCACCAACAAACGTGCGGAGCTTCGTAAGCGTGGAGCCGGTGAGGCCTATGACCCCAGCTCCATGGTTCCCCGGCATGACACCTGTGCGCCACAGAGCCCCGACCCTCAAACCCCCCGCCCGCTGCAGGGCACGAAGCCTGGTTCCGAGCAGACCGAAACGCGGAAAATTTGAGCATCGCCGCCCGCGCCTTGACCGCACGCGCAGCCTCGCGGGACGAGGCCAGATACCCAGATTTGGTGACCTGCAGTCGGAACCCCAGGGCACGCGTGTCCCGAACGAACGCCGAGACCGCTTTGAAGACTATCCCAGCGTACCTGCCCTGACGGCCGATCCACTGGAACGAGACATCGTCTATGAAACCCCGAGAGATCACACATTAAAGCTCCCGCCGGATTCGCTGGAGCGGCCGAAGGAGGATCACCTGCATGAGGGTAGTCGCATGGCAGCAGCCAGCCATAATCCCCTGGAAGGATACAAAAGCCATACGAACCGAACCGAAGCCTCTGATGCACCGAGGCTGCAGATACATGCGCACCAACACCCACGCTAAACGCGGCGGGCGCCCGACAGCAGCAGCCTCGGCCATCACAGCCGAAAGGGGGATCATTTCACAGCATTCAACCATGTCTAACAGGATGGACACACAATGCTGGTCGGTGTAACGGGCCACCTCGGCTCAGCATCGTGGGAGAAGGCGCAGTCCGTGCTGCGGCGCCCAGGGCCAGAGCCCCAAGGAAGATCACTACGACTCCTCCCCTCCCACTCGACCGACACCGGCCTACGGACCCTCCCTTGCACCCGTACAAGCGTCTGCAGCAGGGAATGAGACGGTGCTCGCCTGGACGGCTTGTCTGGCTTGGGCAACCGCGCGAGCTCCGTCGAGATCCGTGCCGACGGCCACATGCAGCACAGCTCGCAACTCATAAAAAGCAACGCGAACATCTGCACAGCCGCATCGCTATGATGCAAGAGGCTGCGAGGCGCTACGCGCGAAGGCCCGACCGCAGCGCGCTCAGGAGAGCTCAGGACGGCAGCCCGAACATCGGCACCGCCGATCTCCGAAGGGGAGGCCACTGGCCAGCTCCTGGAGGGTACGCCATGCGTGCACGATCGTGAGTCTTCCACAGCTTGGCGCAGCCTGTTTCCGTGGCCTGAAATTCGGCCGCGCTTGCGGGTGTTCCGCTTGTCGCAGGCTCTGGCAAAACCGGCAGAGGAACTTGGACCGTCTCTCCCGTTCCTCATGGTGGCAGGATGGCTGTACCTTCCGCGCGAGTCTTCCACACTTTGGCCCAGTCATCGAAGCAATCGTCCGCCAACTGGTAGGGCTGCTCGCCAGACCTGACGGAGACCGCCTCCTGCAGCGCCGTGGCTCTCGTAAGACGATAGGGCCCTGCTGGCTCCCTTCACGCAGATGGCAGCCGCCCACTCCGTCCAATTCCTACTGCGCTCGCTGGCTAAGGACTTCACTCTGCGGCTGGCCTGCTCGATGACCCAGTCCACCACGTCATCGAAATGGGCGTCCGTCAGCGCCTGCATGCGCTGACCGAAGAAGGAGCAGGAGCAGGAGCAGGAGGAGGAGGAGGAGGAGGAGCAGGAGGAGGGGGAGGAGGAGGAGGAGGAGGAGGAGGAGGAGGAGGAGGAGGAGCAGGAGGAGGGGGAGGAGGAAGGGGAGGAGGAGGAGGAGGAGGAGGAGGAGGAGGAGGAGGAGGAGGAGGAGGAGGAGTAGTAGTGCGCAGCTGATGAGCAATGAATGTACTGTGCCGTGCAAACTCACGTGCCGTGGAAAAAATCGGACACAAGCACGCTACACGCGCCGCGCTGCTCGCACAGGGTGGCGGGACCGACCGAGGACCGACACGGGGCCCGACGAGGGGGACCGAAGGCGGGGCGAACGAGGGCCAGAGCGGCCGCGAGGGGGAGGGGGCGAGAAGCAGGCGGGCGAGGGCCACTACGCACAAATCAAAATCGCATAAGCTACTGCCCGCTGTCCGTGGCCTCAGACCACTACATCGTTACCCTGGTGCCGCGGCAGCACAGCCACGCTCGAAGGCGCGGCGCTGTGCGCGGCCACACATCGATGGCCAGGTCCACGCCCAAGCTTCACACCAAGCGACCCGAGCAAGCCGAACAGGTAAGCGCACGCCGCTGGTGATGGCAATGGTCCGTGGCTGCCCTCACGCTGATACGTCGATCCACTCCGAGAGTTCTTCTCCCATAGCCCCAGTCTGGTCGGTGACCATGAACACACCCTTGATCATGTTCGACTGGTAGCAATTCACGCGGCGGCAGAACATCACGAAATCTGGCGGGTCGCCCACCATGGCCGCCGACCACTCCACGAGCGTCTGCCAGTTGGCGCGCCCCACCTCCATCTTTGCCAAGCACTCGACCATCGCGGAGTCACCCGCGTCCCTTGCCGCCTTTTCCTTGTTCTTGAACAGATTGGCCTTGTCCCTCAGTGCCCGCGCGTTGAACGAGGACGTCTGGGCCTCCACCTGCCAGGCATTGGTATCCTCCATGCAGTCCTCCAAGATCACCGTCTTCATGCTCATGCCCCACACCGCGCGGCAACACCGCGCACGTTGGGTGTCCCGTAGCCTCGACCCCATCGCTGGCACCACGTCCTGCTTGCTCCGAATCAGCGCATACTGCCGTGCTGCCGGCGACTGGTCCATGTACATGTCGTTCCTCTTGGGTACCACCACGCCGTCCGCAGCGTAGGCCATATCCTTCGGCACCAGCAGCGGCTTGCAGAAATCGTCCATGGGCGCGCCTACGCAGGAGCCCACCATGAACATGCAGAAGGTGATGGTCGTGCACTCAGCGTTCTGTCTTCTCTCGAAGGCCGCCCACACGTGGACCACGTGATAGTTCTGCATGAGAGTCTCTGGCGCCGACGTGTCGCCCACGGGGCGTCCGCTGCCACTGCGAACGGCACACCTCGCATCGACCGCGTCGATACTCACAGTGAGGTTGCACCTGCGGGTCCTCGTCACGTTCGTGGCGTAGCGGATGTCCTCCTCATCCAGCTCCTTGATCAGGTATGCCGTGTGCCCCGTCATGGTCGCCCTACTCTCCAGCATCACGAAGGCCGCACGATGGGACACGGGCTCATTCTGCAACTCCTCCAGCAACTCTTCTCGCCCTTCACCAGTGAGAGTCGCCTGGCTGGGTTTGGTACGGTCCCACCTCTCACGCATGGGGGTGCTCTGGCCGCAGGAGCCCGCGAAGGTGGGGCCGCAGTCGTGGCACGTGTTGACCGCCGTCCTTCCCACCGTGCAATGCCAGTCATGCGCCCGCCGCTGGTCGCACATGTCCGAATAGACTTCGGGGCTGCCCGCCTTGTTCGGCTTGGGGGGGAGCACCATCACCGCAATCATCACGTGCTCCGACTGGAAGCGCCAGAAGCCCATCCCCCCGACCCACGTCTCGTTCAGCATGATGGCACCTCCACACGCCTTCGTACCCTGCCGACTCCAGAGCCACCCGACCAGGATGGTGTGGTGGTACGTCGCCGTGTCCGCATGGTGGTACGCCGCCTGCCACGCGCGCACCCTTGTCCCAGGCACACCATTGTTGCCCACGTTGCGCAGCACCGTCGAGACCCCGTCGTGGTGGTATTCCGTTACCAGCGAGTGGGGGTACGACGAGCCCAGGAAGCACCAGCGCAGGGCGCCGACGACGCCAATCCACGTGGCCATGATCAGCTTCAGCATGGAGCCGCAGGCACAGCGCCCCACGGCGCGCATCGCGCGGCGCCTGAGCGGCAGCGTGCCGCCCGCCCCAGGTGGGGCGGCACACAGGGATCAGCGCCTGCGGGCCGCGGCAGCCCCCATCACAGCAGGGCAACCTCGGGGCGGCCGCCTCTGGCAAGGGGGGGTCTGGGCCGCGCCGGCGGCTGAGGAGGAGGAGGAGGAGGAGGAGGAGGAGGAGGAGGGGGAGGAGGAGGAGGAGGAGGAGGGGGAGGAGGAAGTGGAGGAGGCGTCGACGCCAATCCCGGGCTCTGGCCCCGGGGCCCCCCCCTCCCTCCCTCCCGTGCCCTCGGCGCGTCGCCAGGGGGAGAGAGGCCCGCGAGGGGGACGAGACGGCTCCCGGCGAGGGGGTCGGCGGCGCGCACGAGGGGGTGGAGGGAGGGGGGAGGGCCTCTTAGAAGGAGGCTGCCTCTTAGAAGGAGGCTGCCTCTTCGAAGGAGGCTGCTTCCTAGAAGGAGGCTGCTCCTTAGAAGGAGGCTGCTTCTTAGAAGGAGGGGGGAGGGCTTCTTCGTCGAAGGAGGCCGCTTCGTAGAAGGCGCCAGCCCTACATCTAGACATACGGCCCGCGCCTTCTAAGAAGCAGGGGTGCCTCCAAGAAGCCCTCCCCCCTCCTCCCCCCACCCCCCTCTGCGCGTGGCTGAGGGCGGGCGGCTCCCGCGACGCGTGCCGCGCCCCTGGCCCCGGAGACGAGATCGGCGGTGGACGAGCCTCCTTTACCGGGGGCGCGCATACAGTAGAAGGCAGAACATCCACACCCATAATAAGCACCCCGACCAGCGAAGCCGTTTAGTAAACGCGCCCAAGGAAGGAATCGAACAGCGCATGGCTGTTGAGTAAACGCCCAGGGCCGTTCAGTAAACGCCAACTGTCGGGGTCTGGGTGGTTGTTCCTCCCTTGAGACAGGGAACCCGGCCGCCTACCGAAATCAGCCGTACACTGTCGCCAACTCCTGCAAGATCCGCCAGGATCCCTCCAGTCCAAGCACCGATCAGGGGAAAGAGGACCAGGAACTCGTCCGAAGACCACTTTTGGACTTTTCTCGAGAATTCCTTTTGTAGAAGAACCTGCCCGACTAGTTGTTCGGGTCGTCGTGATGGGCATACCCTAAATCGCCCAATTTCGCGCATCGCTCGGGGGCGCGCAAATATGGATTAGCGATCCGTGGATTTGGCGCGCGGTCGCCAAATCCATGGATCGGGGTACGTGCCCTCCCCAAAATGCGGCCGGTGCCGCCCCGCTCGGCAGCGGAAATCCGCGATGTCCCATGGAAGGGGGACCCGTTGCCAATCCACGACGGACCTGAACCACCGACCCGACGGACACAAATCGGACCCGCCTCTTTCGACTACTCTTTCAGGCTCCAGTGGACCCCTTCAGTCCAAGCCCTGTCGGGCGCGAATTAATAGGGGGGCGATACATGGGGGGGGGCAGCGAGGGCTGCAGACAAAAAAGATGCATTTCAGGGCCCCTAGAAAGGGCCCTGTGTGGCCAAAGAGAAGGCCCTTGAGCACCTCCCCTTCCTCCGTTCATTTCGCGCCCCCCATCAATACGCGCCCAACGCTGGGGGGGGGAACTACAGTCTGGAACTAGGAACCTGGGAACCTGGACGCCTACCGAGATCGGCATCTCCGCTGGACCCCTCCAGTGCAAACGCTGAATGGGGACAGTTTAGCGGGGCGCCTGCTGTTGGGCTGATTGTGGTACTTCTGATGTCATTCTCACTGTCGTGCGCGTGCGGGTTGTACGTGCATCTGTGCACTTGCGTGGCAAGGAACGTCGCTCTTCGAGATTGTACGCGTCCTGTGGGGGGCCCCGCATGTCCGCGCGCCTCCCGCAGGACGAGCATTCGGGGATGGACAGAGACCCCTGTAGCAACACATGGTTTAGTGAACACGAACTCGGGCCCAAATCTGGCGGGCGCAAGCCTGGACAGTGACGGCCGCGGCGCCCTCTCGAGAACCGAAAGGGGACAACTCACTAATCGACGTGTCAGGGGGGGGGGATTCTGCCCACCCCCGAAGGATGGGGAGGGGGTGGTCGGGGCCAATGGTTGTATCACGGTGGGGGGGGGGCTCTCCCGCGTGCAAGTCACTCGTTGCAGGTTTGGCCGAGGTTGCCGCTCTCCTACCGTCGCGGTGCCTCTGCGGAGCAGCGGCCACCGAGGGCGCGGCCGCCTCGGCTGCCGAGGCAGCCTCGGGCAGGACTCGGCATGAGCACGCTGCACGCGGTATGGGCCTTTTGGGCTCCTTCGTGCCGAGTGGGCTCCAGGAATCGCCCCTCTGCTGTCCCGTTTCTCCGGCGCGGCTGCGGCACGCGCGCTGCACGTCCTGTCCCAGCCGCCTGCCCCTCCGCCAGCCTCCATCGTTCCTTCTCGTACCTCGCCCGGTCCTGGTTCTCAGAGTACGGACGCAGGAGAATGCCGTTGCTCCACACCGCGGTGGCCCGGTCCGACACCGAGAGTATCTTGTCTCTCCTCAGCGCACCGTGGGCCCGGGAGGCCGGCGAGCCGAAGTGGCGGACGGCCAGCTCCTCCTCTTCCTCCTCCTCCTCCTCCTCCTCTTCCTCCTCCTCTTCCTCCTCCTACTCGTCCTCCTCCTCTTCCTCCTCCACTTCCTCCTCCTCTTCCTCCTCCTCTTCCCCCTCTTCCGCCTCCTCCTCCTCCTCCTCCTCCTCCTCCTCCTCCTCCTCTTCCTCTTCCGCCTCCTCCTCCTCCTCATCTTCCTGCCCTTCCTGGCACATCGCTGCACAGCAAGCTCATCATCCTCAGGTGCCTCTGACCACAGGCGGCGGGCTGGTGGCCCCCCTCCTCCGCCTGCTCCTCCGCCTGCTCCTCCCCTCGCCGTCGCAGCGTGTCGGCCCGGCAAGCCTCTAGGACCCTTCCTGCCCCCGGCTCTGGCCTGCGCCAGGGAGCCCCGAACTCTTGAGCAGGGCCCGACCGTCCTGGCATTCCTATAGTCCTACCACGAAGTGCTCTCAGAACCGAAAAGTGTTCGAGAAACAAAACCAGTGTTCTCAGAGCATAAGCCCGATGTGATAAGACAAGACAAGCTCCGCCAGAAATGTTCTAAGAACACTCCGTGGAAACCACAAAAGGTTCTTAGAACATTGTTTGGCAGGGCTATAGGCGAGCCAGGACGCTTCGCCTCTGCTTGACCCCAGCGCCCTCGAGCAGCGGGCGGCGGCGCGGTGGGCCTCGATCTGCGCCAGGAGCCCCCCGCGCCAGTCGAGGCGGAGGAGGCGGAACGGTAGATCCGATGTTGTGATTCTTTCCATACTTCGGAGGCAACTCGCGGGGGCCTCCCATGCCGTTTTGTCGGCTCATGCGGAACGACGCTAGTCGACGTTGGCCGGCGCTAATCGACGAAGAATGACCGCCAATCGACGCCAAATCGGGGCCATCTCATCGACGCAGAATGAGCGCAAATCAACGCTATCCGACGCTAAAGACGGAACTCAGAAGCTATAACCGGCTCCCGTGATTTGCTACCGCACAGCACGGGGTCCCCGAAAATCTCGACCCATCCCAGGACCGGTTTCTCATCCTGGTCCCGGTCCTGGGGACAGGCGAGGGCCTCCCCAGAACCGCTGGCGAAAGACCTCCGTTTTGATACTTGTTCAATGCGTTGGACCTCTGGGGAGGCGGGGGGGGGACGGATTCTTCGCCAGGGACTGGGGGGAGGCGGCTGGGATGGATCCGGGTGCCGGGCGACAGCCGCGCCGCCCGAATCGGACAGCTGCCGAGCGCCGTGCGCAGTACGCAGGTGCGCAGGGCCGCGCGGCCCTCCATCTCCTCAAGGCCTTCGGGGAGATCGGCCGCCACCGCGGCCAGGAGCTGTCCAGGCTCGGCGCTGCGCTGAGCCTGGTGCTGCCTGGCCTGCCCTACGGCGCCCCTGCTGATGAAGTTGGTGGCGATGCAGCGTGGCGTTTTAGTAGCGAGGGTGCCGCCCAAGAAAGCGCTATCGCTGGCGCCGCCCGGGCGATGCCCGAGGCTCTCAGGAAGATCTTCGGCACGAAGGTGGAGGTGATGAAGGAGATGATGGATGAGGAGCCCGGCGGGGAACGGCTTGCCCCTGGGTCGGCGTGCAGGGGCGAGCGCACCGCCGAGGAGCTCGTCCGCACTTGCGAGGCGCGCGCTGTGCAGGTGGCCGAGGAGCTGGTGCAGCTCGGGGATGGCGGTGCGGCGTCCCCGGCCGAGGGCGCTCGCGCCGAAGGTGCTCTGTGTGAGGCTGTGCGGCAGGAGACGATGGCCTTGGACCAACTCCGCAGGGAGCACTGCTCGCGCGGGGGCGCTGGCGCGCAGGCGCTGGCAGACCTCGAGGCGGCGGCGGACGAGCCCGGGGAGGCGCAGAAGGAGCAGACCAGGAGCCGGCCGATCGACGACCCCACCGCGACCTTCCCCGAAGGCCGCGGGAACCGGGCCCGGGAGCTGGTGGGCGCAGAGGTCGTGGATCCAGAGCTTCGCGCGCGGTCTGCTCCGAGGAGTCCGAGTTCGTAGCTACGGTCGGGGGGTCCTGTGTGTTTGCGAGCCTCCCGCAGGGCGGTCGAGCGGGCCAGGCCCCCCGCCGCGCGCGCGTGCGCACTTGTTCGGCCGCTTGGCGCCTCGCTCTGCGAATAACGTCTCCTCCTCCTCCTCCTCCTCCTCCTCCTTCACCTCCTCCTCCTCCTCTTCCCCCTGGAAGGCCCCTGAAGGGTTCACTATCTCTGACGGTTCCTAATTGGGCCTCCTCTGATCGAATTCCCCTCCTCGTCATCACCCTTCCTCTTCCCGCATCCACCCTCCTCAATCTCTTGTTGCTGTTTTCGTTCTTTATTTTTTTCTATCTCTCTCGCTCTCTCTCTCTTTTTCTCTTTCTCTCTTTATAAATACATGTGTATATATATATATATATATATATATATATAGATCATCCCGCTCCGAGTGGAGGTGTTAAAAAAACCCTCCCCCCCTGTGCCAGATCAGCCCCTGGCCGCGCCAAACATCGGACCGGCAGTCCTGCTGCAGAAGGCTCGGGTCTACCGTAGGCCACGGCGGCACGACGTCCGAGCGGGACACCCTTTGGCCGGGGAGGCGCGGGGCCCGTGCCCAGAGAGTCCCGCTGGCACGCACGACGGAAGCAGCTCCGGCCCGCCAGCCACGCGCGAACCCCAACACCGTGGGCTCCGCTGCTGCACGCCTGCTCTTGAGCGGAGGGTTGCGGCACCTGGAGAGGGAGGATCGGCGCCTCGGGGTCTGACGTCATCTCACAGTGCCGCACATGGTGTGCTGCTCTTCCTCCTTCTCCCTCTTCCAAACCCTCCTCCTCCTCCTCCCCCTCCTCCTCCTCCTCCTCCTCCTCCTCCTCCTCCTCCTCCTCCTCCTCCTCCTCCATCTCTTTCCCCCCGTGACGAGTTCCGAGAGGCGCTGGCGCGGACGGGGCCGGACCAACCCTTTGCCTGTGCACTCGACTGCTCCAGAGGATTCGAGAAGGGGGGCCAGCTGGCAGGAACGGCGCCGTGCCGACCCCCGCCTGTCCCTTACCATCGCTCGGACGTCCATTTCCCGTGGACGTGTCGGTTTCGTGCGTGATTTTTTGGCTCGATGGTCCAGGCTGTTCCTCGATGGTTCTCGCCGAGAAAAAATATGCACACGTCCGCGCGATGCCAAGGCCCTGATTGACCCACACCGCCAACGTCGTGCGTGTTCGGTGTGGAGGGCCTTCCAGACAAGGCCCCGCTTCGCCGCGTTGTGCCTTCGGCGGAAGCCGGCGGAAGGCTGGAAGAAGCCGGCGGAACAAAAAACGGCGGCGCGTCCTCCGGTAAATCCACCAACAGAAAAAAAGGAAACAAGATTGACGCGTGAGCATGTTTGGTCCAAAAGGTTCTGCAGGCGGATACGTGACCCACGGGCCTCTCGAGGACAGGCTTCTCATCTAGGACCGTGTTGTGATGGCCGAGTTGCTTCAAGACTGCGCGGGGTAGTGGGCACAGGAGCTCCCCTGGCAGGAGCGGCAAGACCCCAAGAACCTACGCCGCCCCCAAAAAACAACACGCCGTGAGAATTCAAGACATGGAACCCTGTAGGCCCGACATCCCTGCGGCATTGCTCGCGGGAACGATACGTGAGGGCCGGCTCAGACGAAATGGCGAGAAACAGGGAGCTGCTTATCTTGGGGCGCGCGAACATGGATCAATGATCCATGGATTTGGCGCGCGGTCGCCGAATCCGTGCATCGGTGGAGGTGCCCTCCCCAAAGTGCGGCCAGTGCCGCCTCGCTCGGCGGCGGAGATCCACGATTTCCAATGGACACGGGACCAGTCGCTAGTCCCAGACCCTCGACGTCATGGTTTTGCCATTACGTCGACCCCTAGAGGTCTCGACCCATTCCCCTGGACCGGTTTTCCATCCTGAGTCATTTTTTTCCAGTCTCGAGGGCCGGTGAGGGCCCACAGAGGCCGAAAATAGCAACAAAAAACCTCCAGTCACGACTATTTCCTTATGCAAGGGGGTCTGGGGTCCACGCCCCCTTGATCCAGGTTTATCCAGGTTTGCCATTGCCCGAGGCATCCTACCACGCAGTTAGCTGGTTGCTCCAGCGCCCCTCGGCGCCCTCGGCGCCAACATGATGCTCCGAGGAAGTCGCCACCCGCGGCGGGGCCGAAACCGGCACGCGCATGCCGCTGATGTCGACGCCCCCCTTCCAAATGCTGCTGCTGCTGCTGCTGCTGCTAATGGTGGGTTCGCGACGCCGCCGACACCAATCCTGCCCCTCCACCACGTCTGGGGCCCGTGATGGAGGGGCGGGGTAAAAAAGTGTGAGGTTGCCAATCGCCAGGCAGCGGTGCATCCACGCGGAAGCACCCGCTACCCCCCATGACGGCATGGTCCGCCTGTGCGGACCTGCCTCAGGTCCCAGGACTGGTTTTCTTCCGACCAAGATAGACGATCGCGTTCCACTACTCCCAAGGCAACTACTTGCAAGCGGCACCCCCGCGGGAGATTTACGATACACTAGAAGCAAGCACGTGCTTTTCGGACGTTTGCGAGGAGCCACATTGCGAGTAGTGGAACACGATCGGATGATGATGATGATGATGATGATGATGATGATGATGATGATGATGATGATGATGATGATGATGATGATGATGATGATGATGATGATGCTGATGCTGATGATGATGATGCTGATGATGATGATGATGATGATGATGATGATGATGATGATGATGATGATGATGATGATGATGATGATGATGATGATGATGGTAATGTCGAGGAGGAGGAAGAGGAGGAGGAGGAGGAGGAGGAGGGAGGGCCCTCTGGGGCCCACCGGATCCCCGCGAGCACGCCCGGAGCGAACACAGAGAGCCACGCCCGGATCTCTCGGGAGTGGCGCAGTGCAGTTGACGCCCCAGCAGCTAGAGCTCCTCGGCTCCGGCCAGACTTGCTCAAATTGAACTTGGCGCCGAGGAGGGTAAGTTCAGTTGGAAGTCACCCAGATGCAGCCCCTCGCGTGGCCCGAATTTCAGGTCCAGACCACCACCTCTTACGTGTGTTCATGACGTGGGCCCCGCAGATCTGGCCCCCGTCTCCAGGACGAGGTCTTCATCCCGGATCGCTTCTCTTGACGGTCCTGGGGCCCAGCGAGGGCCCCAAGGGGCCGAAAACCATCAAACAACCTCCGCCACGTGTTTTTTCACGACGCGAGGGGTTCTGGGTGGAGAAGTGTTTTTGTCACTCGCGGCAATCACTGGCATGATGGGGGCAGGGAGGGGAGGGGGAAGGGCATGACGAAATTAACGCCCTGGCCCCCCGCCTGGTGACAGACTGTGGTGCCGGACGCACTGCGGCAGTTCTGGGGGTCGACGCACTGGGAGCTGGGGGGAGAAGGGGAGAAAGGGTGCGCGAGCAGGATGCAAGGGCCTTGGAGGGCCATTCCGAGGCTCTTCGAGCGGGGCGCGGCCAACGAACTTGGCCAGAGATGGAGCGAGGAGGCAAGGATGTAAGGGTACCCTTGGGAAGGTTGCCAGTGCGTGTCATGCGGCTTCGCTGTAACGCGCGTTACCAGGGGACCGAATAATGACATGAACATACAAACTCGGTGGTCCGCGCGGATTTCTCGGATCGGCGTTGGACCCCCCTCCTTGGCGCGCGGATCGCGCCAGGGACGGCGCCAGAGGCGCCTCCAGGGGGCTCCAGCGCCGATCCGAGAAATCCGCGCGGACCTCCGAATTTTAATGTTTATGCCATTGTTCGTTCCCCGAGTTATGGCCCAGAGGGCTTTTTGTTGTGTGTTTGCCTTTTGCTTTTCTTCAATAAACTAACACCCCAATCAATGGATGGTTTTCGCTGAGGAAATCGACCGGGAACCTGGGAGCCGGGGAACCCAGAACCCACCGAAATCGGCCCGGAACCAAGAACCCAGCAGGAGCCCGGAGCCGGGAAACCCGGGAACCCAGCCTGCCACCAAAGTCGGCGGGGAACTTTCGCCAAATCTTTCAGCTTCCGCTAGGACCCCTCCAGTGCAGGCACTGATTGGGGAATTACACTCCTGGGGAGGCCGAAGACTTTGTGGGCCCCGGAAACAGCAGGGCCGTTTTTTCACCGTTTCCAAAAATGTCCCTTGAAAATGGAAACGGCAAAAAAACGGCTCCAGGATTGGAACCGGAGCAAGAACCGGTCAAAACACGGCGACGGAACCGGTAAACAAAAACAACGTCGGAACCGGCAACAAAAACAGCAGAACGTAACCGGTGAAAAAACGGCCGTCATTGCCAGGGCCCACTGAGCTCCTGGGGAGGCCGAGGGGGATCGAAGCTGCGTCGAACGTCAGTCGAGTTGGGTCGACCCTGAGTCGAACCTGAGTCGAACCTGAGCCGAACTGGAGTCGAGCTGGAGTCGAACTTGAGTCGAACTGGGGTCGAACAGATCCGTTAGGTGGGCTCCAGGAAGGTCCCCGAAACGAGCATCGAAGACTTGCACTCCTGGGGAGGCCGAGGAAGGCAGCCGAGGCCACCGCTCGTGCTCCGCCCTGGCCGCGACGTCCGGGGCGGCGGGCGTGGCGGGCGGCACCGCGCCGCGGTCGGCGAAGCACGCGCTGCGGCTCCTGTCCGGCCGCGCCGGCGGCGCCGCCTGGGCGGGGGCGGGGCGTCGCTTCGGGGGAGGAGGGGGAGGAGGGGGAGGAGGAGGGGGAGGACGAGGAGGAGGAGGAGGAGGACGACGAGGAGGGTTATGAAGAGGAGGAGGAGGAGGAGGAGGAGGAGGAGGAGGAGGAGGAAGAGGAGAGGGAGGAGGAAGAGGAGAAGGAGGAGGAGGATGAGGAGGGGCGAGGAGCGAGGAGCGAGGAGGAGAGGGGGGCGATCAATGGGCGCGGGGGGAAGACAGGTGCATTGTTTCGGTCCCTGGGGGGCCCTTTTGGCGCCCTACAGGGCCCGTTATGGGGCCCTGAAAGGCCCCTTTTCTGCAGCCCTCGCTGCCCCTGCCCCTGCCCCACCCCCCCATTTACGGTAGGAAATCGACCACCCTGAGACCCCCGAGGCATCCGTTAATTTTTGGGTGGGGGCGTCGCGCTTCCCATAGCAAAACCATCGAAACCCAAGAAACCCAGGAGACCCTGGAGGCAAGCAGGGTTGACCCCAAAAGGGGGTCCAGCGACAAGGGGGTGGCGCAACGGATTTAGTGCAATAGATTTGCAAGGCTGCAATACATTTGGGGCGTGCACTACATTCCGGGGCGCAAATATATTGCTGGATTCTTGTATGCAATGCATTACTTGCGGTACAATGCAATACAATTCCCCAGCGCAGTACGTTTGCAACACAATTGCCCCAAATCTATTGCACCACCCCCTTTCAGCTGGACCCCCTTGTGGGTCACCCGAAAAGTGCCAGGCATGGGGGGAATGGGTCGAGACCTCTAGGGCCTAGAGGACTCGACCCATTCCCCTGGACCGGTTTCGCATCCTGAGTCGTTGTTTGACAGTCTCGGGGGCGGTGAGGGCCCGCAGAGGCCGGAAATAGCAACACAAACCTCCCGTCACGGTTTTTCCATCCATTACCCAAGGGGGTCTGCGATGCCCCCTGAATCCAGAATCTACGCCCCCTTGATCCATGTTAGCGATCGCCTGAAATCCGTGGGGGTCTGCGATGTGGGAACGAGGAAAGGCGACACCAACACCAGCAGGGCGAGGAGGTGCGAGGAGGCAAAAGGGAGTCTCCCTGGTGGTGTGGTCCCCCCCTCTCGCTCGAGACATCCCCGGCATCCAGCTCGGGGACGCACCGTGGACCTCCTCGCGGGAGGTGGGCCCCCCTGGTGGTGTTGGTATCGCTTCTCCCCCCCCCCCCCGAAGCGGAGGGGCGGAAAGGCGGTGGCCGGCGAGCGAGGCTCCTCCTCCTCCTCCTCCTCCTCCTCCTCCTCCTCCTCCTCCTCCTCCTCCTGCTCGCCCACGGCCGGGGCCGCGACGAGCAGGCCGCCCTGGTGGTGCTGCTATCGCTTCTCCCCCCTTCCGGCGACGTGCAAGGAGTCCGGCGGCAGAGCGCGGGGGGGGAGCCGCAGTGCGCCCCTCCCCCCCGCGGCTGGCCTGCCGCCCCCGGGCAGGCTCGTTCGACGGACCCGTGGGGGGCTCGGTGGCGGCGCCTTCGAGGCCGAAGGTGCGGTGAAGTCGGGCGTGTCCCCCTACAGGGGGACGCTGGACGATCTTAAATTTCTTCTAATATCTTTTTAAACAAAAGAGAGAGAGAGAGAGAGAGAGAGAGAACAACAAAAAAACACAACATGGGCAAACATACTAGTATGTTTGCCCTGACTATGTTTAAAAACCGTTTTTGAATGGCCCCCCCGTAGATGGGACAGGCCCGACTTCAAGGCAGGGAAAACTGCTCCGCCGTGCGGGCCCCCCCCAAAACTGGGTGCCCTCCCTGCACACCGTCGAGAAGCTCCCATGGTGGCCCCCCGCCACACTGCTCAGGATCTCCTGCCGCACGGGTGCCGTCTCCGACGGCACCCCGAGTTCCCGACCCCTTTTCCCAGGGGCGACGCCGCGGGGCCGAGATCGAAGATCGGGTCGGGCGAAAGGGGGGGAGAGCAAAGGGGGGGTTTGAGACTCAGCTCACGTAGCTGATTTTCCCGGCGCCTCCCGGCGCCGGAGGCGGCCACGTATCGAGGAATGGGCCCCTCGGTGGGGCCGACACCAGCTGCATGCAGCAGATTTCATAACCCCCCTTTCCCAATCCCATACACGCCCAGGCTTCCAATACACACATCTTCCGCACACAGCGTCAGATCGTCGGAGACCTGCCGGGGATCTGCTGGCCCGGGTCAATCCAAAAACCCTGGCCAGCCAGGCTCTGCAGGATCTTACGAAATCCTGCCGGATCCTGCACCCGGGCCCAGGTCAGTGCAGCCCTGGCCCTGCAAGATCCTCTGCAGAATACGGCGCTCTGACCGGCCCCCGTCTGCGTTGACCCACGTCTCCTCGCCCTCGCTCGGACGTCCAGCGCCTGGGCATTGTTCGGTTTCGCGCGTGTTTTTGCTGACCCGATGGTCGAGGATGCTCCTCGCTGATCCTGGCCTTAAGTCGGCCCTGTCCCCCTACAGGGGGATTTTCGGCGAAATATTAAAAAATGCCAAAAACATATTCAAACATGATCAAACATACTCCAAAAATAGTCCCCTGACTATGTTTAGAAATCTCTCTTGAATATTCCTCCTGTAGAGGGACAGGCCCGACTTAATCCTGTCCGCAAAAAAATGCACACGTCCGAGCGATGCCAGGTCTCCAGAATCCCGAACCTGGGAGCGCCAGGAGGTCCCTGCCTCCGCCCGCCCGTCCCTGCCAGCGGAGCGGAAAGCCCCGTGGCCGAAGCGAGCGGCGTGCAGCAGGAGGAGGAGGAGGAGGAGGAGGAGGAGGAGGAGGAAGAAAGGGAGGAGGAGGAGGAGGAGAAGAGGCAGGAGTCATAGAGTCTGGAGACCCGCTCGGATCTCCCAGGTCGGCGGTGGAAAACCTTGGGTGCAACGCCTCCTGGCGCCGCCCCGGGCGGCAATCCGCGCGCCGGGGTGCAGGCGGGTCCAGAGCCAGCCCAGGATGTCCACGAAGAGGTCTCTGGCGGGTGGTATTACTGGGGGGGAGCACGAAGAGGAGGGGAAGGAGGAGGAGGAGGAGGAGGAGGAGGAGGAGGAGGAGGAGGAGGAGGAGAAGGAGGAGGAGGAGGATAAGAATTAGGAGGAGGACGAGGAGGAGGAGGATAAGAAGGAGGAGGAGGAGGCGGAGGAGGGGGAGTCATGGGGGACCACAATCTCCAATAGACACAAACACAAACGTTTGGAGGACCCCTGGACTCCCGGGTCGGCACTGGGAAACCTCCGGTGCAGCGCCTCCGTGCGCCGCCCCGAGCGGCACTCCGCGCGCCAGGGAGCAGACGGGTCCAGCGCTGGCCCAGGAGGTCCACGCGGATGTGTCGGGCGAGTTGTCACTAGAGGGGAAGGAGTCGGAGGAGTCGGAGGAGGGGAAGGAGAAGGAGGAGGAGGAGGAGGCGGAGGAGGTAGATAGATAGAGCGGCATAGGGGGCGGAGCAGCGCGTTCGGCCGCAAGTGTGGGCCCCCGCCGTCGCCGCTCTGAGCGGCACCTTCATCGTGATCAAAACGCCACGCACGCCGATCACCTTGCCGAGCGAGGCGTAGTCGAGTCGGCCATCCATTTTCTCATAGTCGTAGCCCTGCCAACCACGCAGCCAGCTCATCCTCCATGACTCCCGCTGGTGGTTTGCCCGTCTTCACCGTGGCTCCCGCTTGGATCAGCGCCCTGTGGATGCTGTCCTTGATGTTGCTCTGCTGCTTCTGCTCCTCTGAAGGATCCTCCTCGGCCTCCGCGTCGGTCCAGGGCCTCTGCTCGATATGCAGCGTGATATTCGCCTGGTTGCTGTCGTAGCACTTGCTGATCTTCAGGTGCTTCACCTTGTTGAGGACTGTCGCCACACTGACCTGGTCCACGAACTTTCCGTGCTCTGCGAGAATGCTCTTGGTCTTGGCGCCCACGTCCTCGGAGCAGAGGGTCGAAATAAGCGTGACGTAGAGGTGTCCTTCTGATGGTCCCAGCGAATGTCCCTTGCCCGCCTCCTTGCACTTGTCCGCGTAGATCTTCCTGCAGGCTCGGAGCGCCTTGATCACCTTGGTCTGAGTCGGCATCAGGTGCGTGCTGTATACCGCGGAAACGACCCAGGCGATCTGCTGCGCGTTGGCCAGCACTTGCTTGATGGGCACCGTGAGCAACTTCTTCAGCTTGGGGTCGCACTTGGTCTGGTAGGCTTCTCCCCCTCGCTGTTGGCGTCGTACTTGCTGGCCTGAAGCAGCGGCTGCTGCTGGGCTTGCCACGCCCTGCTGCTCTTCATCTTCCATGTCCTGCATATTGGCGTCCCCGTCCGCGTCCTTTCCCTCTGCCTTTGCGCCTTTCTTGTGGTGGCCGCCCTTGCCCTTGGGGTGCGTAGTCTTGCGCTGCTTGCTGGAACGTTCCGCATCCGCCATGCTGCTCGCCACCTCCTCGATGTCCTTCTCGTTTGGCACGCGCCAAGTCGTCCTGGAAGAGGCCGATGTCGAGCGAAATATCGTGGTCTGCGGTGGGGGGGTGATTCGTGCAAACGCGGTCCTGGAAGCTTGAGAGATGTGCAAACGGATGCAGGTGTGGACAGAGGACAGATTGGGATCTCGATCGGTGTCAACGGATAGTGAAACCTGGCGTTGTCGGCAATGCAGCGCTTGTGGTTGAGAGGTCGCAACAGATGGTCTTCAGCTTGGGCTCGATCGAGGAACGTGGTACGACAGAGCGGACACTGATTGGTGATGGTGACTGCTGCAGCTGCTGATCGAAGCCCATGCTCTCCTCCTTTTGTCGCGGTCTGATGGGTACAGAGCGCTGTCCATGATGAAAAAAGCTCGGCCGCAAACTTGTCCCGCGTCCGTTAACAGGTCACACTTGTAGTAACCCAGTTCGTCTCCTGCTCGTTGGTCTTGTTCGTGTGGTTGAGGCTCGAAACCAGGTGGTGGAATCGCTACTGCTGTTGCCCTGGCTCCGAGCTCTGCCGCGTCGATCTTGATGAAAACCGCGGCAACTTGTGCGTCGTAATACAGTTGAATGGTGCTCCCGTCCCAGGCGTAGCTGAACTCCTCGGCGCTGTCTAACTCGAGGATGGAGAGGACGTCGTTGTAGTACTGCTTCGCCATGGGGTTCGCGTCCTCGATGAGATGGCCGTTGTCGTCTAGCTCTCCGATGCGCTCACGGTTGTAGTCGTTCTCGAACTTGATGGTGCCGCAGAGTGCCGTGAGCCACTGATCGTAATCTGGCGGGTACTTGACAGAGGCCTGTATCATGCGCAGCCTCCTCACTCGCAGCTCAATGTACATCGGGGAGACGTGGCAGTGCTTGAACACTTCGCTGTTGGCCATGGTGCGGTAGGTGCCCGCTTCGTCGATGGTGGTGGCTTTGCCTTGCATGAGTACGCGCGTGCAGGCGGCAATGACGGCGTCGAGGCGCTTGTTTTCGGTGTCCTTGAGGAGGTGGGATTCCATGCCGCTGGTTGCGGCACCAATCACCCGGTTGATGAAAATGATACGTTTGAGGCACCACGGTACTTTGCGATGCCAGAACTTGCCCATGATGTGCCAGGCTCGCTTGATGCTTTGAATGCGCATGTCGATCTCGATGGTGTTGCTGCCGCCGCGGTGGAAGTGGCCGCCCAGGTACTTACGGGTGCGAACAACTCGCCCTTGGACTTGATCTGCTAGGGCTCGGTTCTTCCTCCTCGCGCGCAGGCCTCCGACGATCTCCTCCTTGTCCCTGTTCTGGTGGAACCCGTGCTCGGCAAGGCACTGATCGAGGATGGTGTTGCTGTTGGCGAGGGCCGAGGCGGCGCCCCGCGCAGCGCCCGATGGGACAATGTGCATCTTGAAGATGTCGTCGACGTACAGGTAGACGGAAAGGTCGAGCAGGGCGTGCGTGATGGGTGGTGCGGCCGCGAAGGGGGCGGTGTCCTGCGGGGCCCCCTCGAGCCATTGTCCCACTGGTTGCTCATAAACGAAGTTGAAAGTTGTCGGTCCTGTGCTGCAACCTGGCATGGCCCCCGATCCGAGGTAGAAGTCGCCTGTGGAGTCGAACCCGTCGATCTGGACGCTGGCGCACTGGTAGCGTTGGTGAAATAGACGTTGTTATGTTACGCTAAGGGCGGTCGGGATGGTGTTGATGGCCTTGTCGATCTTGGTGCTGGGGAAGGCGTTGGTGGCGTCCTTGCTGCCGACGATGAAGTCTGCTTTGACCCGCTGCAGGCGGTAGGCGGCGACGCGGGAGGCTGCCATGGAGACTTCGCGACGCCTGCGAGGCCAGCATCCGTGAGCACGGGGAGGAGGTGACCACGGATTGGGCTTGCGCTGGGGCTGTCTGTAGAAGCAGCACCAGAAGGGGCACAGCATGTGGAATATGCGTGAGCCGAGGACCTTGGGCTTGCCGTTCTTCTTGTCGAGGGAGAAGCTCTGGCTGTGGTGGGCGTTGAGAGGGGCTAAGCCGACGCGAAACACGTGGTTGAGGACTGACTCGAAGCTCTCCTGCGCGAGGGGGGTCTCAGCGAGCTCGTCATCGCAGCCCGCGCCTGTCGTCTTCGACTTCTGCTTGGCGACGTTGGCGGGCTGGGGGGTCATCTGTAAGATCTCGGCGGGCAGTGGCCAGTCTGGCACGGAGGCGCGCTTCTTGAAGTACTTGAGCCGCTTGGTGGCGCCGTAGAGTACTCGCTTAATGCCGTCCTTGGCGTCCTCGTATTCCTGGCGAACTTGTAGGTTGTGCTCGGTGGTGAACTCGTAGGTGGTCTCTTTCAAGTTGCGCTTCTCCTCCTCGAGGTCGATCTGGTGAGCTCTGAACCCTCCGTGCTGGCCGTCTTGTGCAATGTGATCTGCCCACTCCTGCAGGCTGGGGCGTGCTCTGGTCGCGCGGCTGTAGTTGCGGTTGCGCTTGCCGTAGTTGGTGCCGGCCAGGTGTCGAGACAGTTGATGTGCTTCAGCGTGTTCTCGTCGTTGCCAAGCCTCGTAGATGCGCTCCTCCAAGTGTTGTCTTCGTTCGGCTTCGTGCTGGCGCTTCTGCTTCTTGAGGGCACGTGAGAGGACCTCGATCTGGCACTCGATCTCGTAGCGCGCTCCTGAAGTAGCCGCAAACGTTCCTCCATGAGCTGGTAGTACTGGTCGGGCTTGGACTTCTGGCGCTCGAAGAAGAGCTTGGCTGCCTCCTTCATGATGTTCACGATGAGCTCCCAGTGCTCGTCCGCTGTGTTGTCCCCTGCCAACTCTTTCAGCTTGTCCTGGTGCTTGCCGAAATGGAACTCCAGCGCGTCATTGAACTCCTTGCGGTACTTGCCCGTCTGCAGTGCCAAGGCCATCTTGTCGTTGTCCCAGGCGGTCCTCTTTAGGTCTGTGAACACATTCGGGATGGTGACGTTGGCGGCTGCAATCAGTGGAACATGGTCGCGCGGCACGCTGTCACTGATGAGTTGTAGTGCCTTGGCCGCTCGCCGCCAGACTCTGCAAGAAGTGATGTGTGGACATAGTCCTTGAGGCACTGCAATGAAGTAGGGACGTGTGGCCTGTCCTTGGGTTCCGAAGTACGTGGGCCCCGCGTTCCAGAAGGTGTTCTGGATGCACATGCCGTGCACGTCGAGCATGTTGTGGAAGGCCACGGCTGCCTCGCCAGGTAATCCTGTAGAGCCAGCGTCGCCGATCACGTTGCTGGGCGCGGCGGGAAGCAATCCGTCCTGGCCGTAGTGGTCGTTCAGGTCAAGGCCGATGATCGGCGTGCTCTTGGAGGGCGTCTCGTTCAGGGTCTTGTTCATCCACTTGAGCGTCTCGTTGACCGTATTGACCCAGGCGTTGTGGTGCTTGGCGAGCCCTGACCGTGGAGGTAGGTACGCAACAATGAAGGTCATGTCGAGTTCTCCTCGACGAAGGCGAACTGCTCCTGCGCGTCCTTGAATGCTCGGCGGCGGGCTGGGGAGCTCAGTCACGCACTTGAGGCGGTAGCGGCTGCTTATCATTATGGCCACGCCCGCGTGATTGTTGGTGAAATGGCCTCTGCCGTAGCCCCACGTGAAGATGCGGTGCGTGTAAGTCTGGGGCTGGTCGACGGGGCTGGTGGGGTCGTTCTGCCTCCAGCGAGTGGCTGGTAACATGACGACGTCGAAAGCGCTGAACTGCCTCGAGATCTCCATGCTTCTTAATGGCGCGACCATGCTGAGCGGATTGTACACGCCCCACCGCATGAATGTCATCCAGAAGATCGCCAGAGAAGAAATATGGATGGCCAGCAGCGCTGGCATGACATGAAGGGTGCCCTGAGGGCGGAAGCTGCTCTGCGTGAGCTGCCTGCTGGGCCGCGAAGGATGAGGCTGGAGCAGGAAACGGCGGCTGGAGGCGGAGGAGGAGGAGGAGAAGGAGGACGGGGACGGAGAGGAGGAGGAGGAGGAGGAGGAGGAGGAGGAGGAGGCGGAGGAGGAGGAGGAGGAAGAGGAGGAGGGGGAGGAGGAGGAGGAGGAGGAGGGGGGGGGACGAGGAGGAGGGGAAGGAGGAGGAGGACAAGGAGGAGGAGGAGGAGGAGGAGGAGGAGGAGGAGGAGGAGGAGGAGAAGGGGGAAGAACTGACCATCATGGGGGTGAAGCAAAGCGCCCCCAAAAAGGGCCCCCGTTGGGGCCCCGCCTCCGACCGCCCGCCCCCGCAGGCCGACGGGAAACGCCCCCGTGGCCGTCGGGGCCCCAGAGGCGCACCAGCTCGGGCCGGCCGAAGCCGGCCTCGACTCGAATCGACCAGGTCGCAGTTGGCCCTGCCCGGAGGGAGGAGGAGGAGGAGGAGGAGGAGGAGGAGGAGGAGGAGGAGGAGGAGGAGGAGGAGGAGGAGGAGGATAACGAGGAGGAGGAGGAGAACGAGGAGGAGGAGGAGGAGGAGGAGGAGGAGGAGGCGAGGAGGAGGGAGGAGGAGGAGGAGGAGGAGGAGGAGGAGGAGTCGGAAGAGGAGGAGGAGGAGGAGGAGGAGGAGGAGGAGGAGGAGGAGAAAAAGGAGGAGGAGGAGGAGGAGGAGGAGGAGGAGGCGCGGGTGCGCTGGGGGCGTCGCAGGGCGGGCCGCGGGCGCGTCGCGGGGGGGGGCGGGGCGAGCAGGCCGCGGGGGCGAGCAGGCCGCGGGCGACGGAGGCGACAGCAGCATCGAGGAAGCACGCGCGCCTCGTGGCGCCGCTTCGCCCGCAGGGCCTTGGGCGCGGCGCCAATTCGCGCGGCCCCCCCCGGCTCGCATGTGCTGGGCAGCGCGCCGTGGACCGCAGGATCGAGGCTGACGCAACGCAGGCCTCGCGTGCTGCCGGCAGTAAAAGCTACAAAAACGGCCAGAGGAAGCATGGCGGCGGAGGAGGAAGACGAGGGCCTGATCAGGGGCGGAGCACCGTCGAGCGCAGGAGGCTGAATAATTGCTGCGGTGCAGAGCGCGCGCGCTGTCGGCGGCCAACCCAAACCCGGTTTCGGCCAACAAACGGCATCGCGCATTGCCACATTTTCCTCAGTCGTCTTCAACGGCCAGAAACTAGCACACGAGGGAGGAGGAGGAGGAGGAGGAGGAGGAGGAGGAGGAGGAGGAGGAGGAGGAGGAGGAGAAGGAGGAGGAGGAGGAGGGGGAGGAGGAGGAGGAGGATTTGTTGCACCGAGGGCTACATTGAGCTCAAAGGGGAGGGGGAGGAGGGAGGGGAGGGATCCCTCCGCCGCAGGCTTGGCGGGCCTTGGCCTTGTTGAAAGCCTTGGCCCGCGCGCTCGCGCCTGGCATGGGGCCCCTCTCCAGCTTGCTGAGATTCTCGGCTCCCTTCTTGGAGAGGGGGCCGCAAGGCTGGGCCAACAGCAGGATCGATCGGTCCAATCCGAGGCCCCCGCATGATGTGCGCGCCCAGCACTCGGCGTGCTCATAAAAACGGGTAGCGTGGGTCGGGTGGACGATCTGATTCCCGATCTGGAGCGGGGCGGACCTGGAGGCGGAGGGAGCAGCACTAGAATCAAAGGGGTTGCAAGGGGTCGACAGCCAATCCACAACCCCCTCCTTGGAGGGCTTCTGGTGGCACAACCTGCAACTAAACCTTGACTCCAAAAACTGAAAGCCAATCTTATGTGGGGAACACTGCACAGCTCTCTCTAACTTACTCAGGCCAGCTTTCCAAACTCCGTCGAGGGGCTTCGCCCTCTCTGTCTGACTGCGACTGTCATGAGGGGCAGAGGCTATGAGAGTTGCAGCAAGACGGAGACGGACCTGCTCGGCGAGAGCGTCAAGAGCGATGACACTCTGGGTTGTGTCAGGGTCTATCTGGCACATCCGAGCTTCCCACTCGGCGATCCGATCGGCCTCGGCATTCGCAAGGCGGAACAACTCAGGGAGTCCAAGTGCGCGGTATCGATCTTCGCCCACATGGCTCTCAACCTTAATAACGGTGGTTCCTCGGGCCCTGGTTTCGGCGACCTGGGCCCAGGAAAACCACAAATCGATGTTAGACTTGGGCATGCCGCCCGCCAGAAGTTTGAACCAGCCTCGGACAACGTAGGCCGAGTCACTCAAAAAGGTCAAATCATCCGAAATCTGTCGCGCGCAATCTAGGAGAGCCCAAAGCTCAGCCCTGTTGGAGGTCTGTCTTCGACCAGCCAAGGGGGCGCTCCTACGACGCACGACCACACCTTCCAGAGACCTCGGGTTGAGCTCGACCCACGCCCAGGCACATCGCCGAAGCCTTGGGTCCTTAGCATTCGCACCCCCCAGACCCGTCACCCGCGAACAGACGCCCCACAACTTCAGCTGGGGGCTCGCCACCACCGACGGTCGCAACACCGCAAGCTTCAATGGGCGGGTAAGTCACGTCGCGCAGCTCGACTGCATCGGGGGGGTCGGGGATGGACACGAGGTTGGAAGGGATCGTGCCTCGGAGCCAAAAACAAAGATTTGAATTCTGGTCTAGGGCAGTCTCGGCTGCCTCGACCACATCTTGCATATCTTGGCACTCTGGGAGGTCCGCCTTGCTCGGGCATTGCCAAACACGATGGCGCAAGCTCCCGGGGGCCCCATCCACATCTAGGGCACGTGGGGTCCAAATCCTGCACAACACAACAATCTGCAATGCGCTGTCTGGGCCACATACCCGCTGCTGCGGCACACTCGACTGCAGCTCTGGTCTGGTACTCTTGGGCTTTCTCGAGCCTCACGAGCTGCTGCCTTAATCTGAACAAATCGACACCCTCCTCCATCCCGCCTCCCAAGTGCTGGGTGGACGCGCCTGCCCACAGCTTGGCCTCCGCAGTCTTGTGGGCGGCTGCCAGCAGGTCGGAGGGGTCGTAAGAAGAGAGAAACGCGCGGAGAGAGGAGATGTCTTGGACGGGGGCCCCCCGGCGCTCATCGAATGGGTCGCGCCACTCGAAGAGCCCAGGAGTGCCCCATCCAAGCGCAAGGAGGGAGGTGATGATAGCAGACATGGGGCCGCGGATTCGGAACTACCTGCGATTGGCTGGGATGGTGGCGACACGGCTATAAATCTTCCTCCAGGCGTCTTGGAGGCGGCCGATCGGGGCACCGTCCATTCTCAAATAGCGGAACCACTCCAACAACATGTCTATAACAGCGACAACCGCAGGGTCCCTGGATCCGAACCTGAGGGCTAAAACAGTCGTGAGACACCTGCCTTGCGTTTGCTCCCAGACGGCACGGGCGGCGGACTGCCGCAACTTCTCTAGCCGACCTGGGGCCACTCCAAAAAGTTTTGACTCGCGCATGGCCTGCGGAACAGCTCCTGTTTTAAAAAGATTGCGGCGGATACGTTGCTTGAGCGAACGCAGGCTAGCTAGACGGTTGCCTCTCCGAACTCCCTTACGCCATCTCTGGAGGCCTCGGGCGCGGCGACGATAAACATGGTGGCGTCTGTCGATGCCGAGATCGGGGGCATTGCCTGAAACCTGCGCGGTGATACCTGTCTTTGCGAGCTCAACCCCCGCTTCTTTGGCGACGAGCGGGAAGGAGGCAACGATGCAAGACTTGCTGGACAGAGACAAATGTAGGTTGCCAAGACCGACTTTGAAATCACGCACAAACTCGACTGTACTAGAAGTAACCTGCTGGGCTGTGCCTTCAGCCCTGCTATTCGCGTCATCAACCCACGCGCGTGCCTCGAGCCCTGGTTGAAACCGAGAGTTGACCTCAAACATGAAGTCCATCAGCACACAAACCGCCAAATGCTGGGACGACCTGCATCCAGCGAGCAACGCCCACCACGGGGGGAAGGCATCCGAGAAAGAACGCAACCTCCGCATAAATCTGGGGGCGAGGTGCAACTCGATACTAAGGGCGAGCACGACGCAAGGGTAATTGTGCTTTGTACCGAGTTGCAGAACCAACAGGGGGTCTAAACTGTCGTAAAAACTGCCAACGTCTAAAAGGGCAGACGCAGTGGTTACCTGAAATTCGCGGGCGCCCTCGTCAAGCACCAGCCTGCGCAGGGCTGCTTGGACGGCAGAGCTACCCCTGACGGCGTCATCAAACTTGGCGTTGCGCTGCCTGTCGATTGCCCACTGGTCAGTGCAATCTCCACGCATCTGCTCCCACAATCGTGCCCCGTATGCAAAGCTGGCTATGCTACGGTCGGCTCCAGAACCCTTAGGCAGGAGGGCAACCCAAGCCTGCGGCATCTGCCACGGCCACGAGATGGAAGCCTCCATAGTGTGGAAAAGATCCAGGAGCTCAGACCGAGCGGATGGCGGCAGCCTTGAAATATCTCGGGCACTAATGTTGATACAACCACGTGACTTGCGCTCTGGAGTGTTCTGGGGGATGCGATCCAAACGAGAGGTGTCCAACGGAGGAAGAGGAGGGGCCTCCAGGGCACTCTCGCGCACCTCTCGAAAGGCCTGCCCCAGCTGGCCTCGACTATCTTGCATGGTCCATTTTTAATCCAGGGCTTGGCACGTGCGTTCATCAATTCAAAAGAAGTGTATGCGGGCAGACCTCCTTCGCCCAGGGCCTCGCTCGTTTGGCGGTGCTTAGGCTTAGTTAATGTGTGGAGGCCTCCTAAACTGCCAGGACTTTCTGCCCAATCAGAGAAACCTTTTTAACGCGCGGTCCGTTGCAATTCTGGAAGCACGGTTAAAGTTCCTGTCGGCTGCCTCGGCCAAGGGGGGAATCTGCCTGGCGGACAGGTGTGGGATCTCCTCCAAGGCGCGTCTCCAAGGGAGGGCAGTTTTAATTCTGGAATGCGCGGGGCCAGGGATAAAATCTTAGCGTGCAGCTGGTCTACGGTCTTACCAGACCCTGATTTGTTCATGACTCTGCCTCGCAAGGGTAAAAGAGAACTTAAAACGGCCCACCAGTTACAATTGTTGTGCACGGACTGCAGCGGGGCGGACTCTCTGCTTATAGCCTTGACCTGTGTAGGTTGAATAACGCCTCGCCCCTTGAATGCTGGCTGCGCCTCTGGCGGGATAGCGCAAGCTTCACAGTAAAAGTTCTCCATGCGAGAAGCCCAGATGCCGAACTTCACAGCAAGCTGTTCAGAAGCCACGGGGTCGGCAAGATACCCTAAACAGCTGCGGATCACCGAGGGGGCTCCTCGCTCGATCTCTCGCAGCACGCGCTTATCGGGATGGGTCTGCGCCCAAGCACCTCCAAGCAAACGGGTGTCAGGAGGAGGAGGGGGAGGCTCGGAGGACGGAGCGGGATCTACTTCTAGTGGGGGCTGCTCCTGGGGTTCGGGTTCGGGGCCTTCGGGGGCCTGGCCGACCTCGGGAAAACCGCAGTCAAAGTCTTCCCCTGGAGCGTCACCCACCGCTGGCAAATGGTCGAAGGGGGCCTCGGCATCTCCAAGCCCTGGGGCTGCTTCGGCGCCTTGTCGAGGCTTATAAATGTAAACGTTCTCTGGCACAGGCTTGGGTTTAGATCTGCTCTTCTTTAAACTCGACTTACTGGATGGGTCGGGCGCGCGCTTGGGCAGGGGGGGGGTGAGGAAAAGGCCTGGGCACCGCGCAAGTGCGGTGCTCAGCGTCAGACGGGTTCAGGCCCGGCGTGATCTGTAGGCCTGCATGTGACCTCCACTCGCCGTCCATGACTGACTGCGTGTTCCTCGCGAAGGGAGCGAGGTCCTTGGAGCAGACGGCGAAATCGTAGAGTCTCCCTTCTCCAGCGAAGCTCGTTATAACCACACTATCAGGGATGACTTGCACTGCGACCAGCTTCTCCGCCCAAGTGTCGAGGCCGGCAGGCTCAACATTCCAATCTCCGAATGCGATCCACGGGGCAGCCTGGGCAGATAGAAATCCTCCTAGCTTTCGCAACTTTCTCAAGTTTCTGCCTCTACCCCCAATTCCATGATCAAGGTACATCTGCACTGCAACAATCTGTTGCCAGGGCGTTCTGATACTCATGGCCGAGAAATCGTGGAAGTCGACTGGGCCGCGTCCGAGCTCTTTCCTGCCGCCATCACTGGCGCCGTAGCACTGGGGGACATCCGCTGCAAGGTGAGCCAAAGAACGAGCATTCAGGCCTCGCTTGACAGCCAACAACGTTCCACCAGCCTGCTCGATGTTATCCCTGGGCATTGCTGGAAACAAAACTGGTCTCCAGCCAGCTTTCGTAATGTCGTTGCCCAGGTCGTCCATATCTTCAGGTCCTCGATGATGTTCGCAGAGCCCCACGATGTCGTAGCACTGCCAGTCCTTCTTGAGGTGGTCCACGACTTTGGGGCCCCACTTGGTGATGTTGCGCATGTAGATCTTCAGCGTCTTCTCTGCGCCTGCCTTGCACCCCGGGGGTCCAGGACGAACATCACGGCAAGGAACAAGCGGCCGCGGGTCTCCAGCCGATTCGCTTGCCCCAGAGCTCCTTGGCCCGCTCTGCGCCGTCGTCGGGGAAACCCCTCTAACGTGAGCGTAGCAAGGGGTCGTTGAGACAGGAGTCTCACCCTTCGCAGACACCTGCGGCCTCGGAGGTGACAAGGAAGTCGCGCGTGTGGCCACACTCGTAGAAGTAGGAGTGGGCTCGGCCATGCCCACAGGCTCGATGTTGTCGCAGCGAGCTCCTGCGCCCCCCTCATGGTGTAGCCCAGGGGGGTGGGCTGCTGCTTGTCAAGCGTGAGCGTCGCCGCCGCTGCTGCCAGCAGCGTCACCCATGCTCATGCCCTTGCCAGCTGCGATCAACCCCGCCTTGCGCGCATTGATCTTGTCCAGCTCCTCCTGGGACGGCCCTAGCTGGGTACTCGATGCTGTCGACGTGCTGCCAGCAGCTGCAACCTCGGGCTCCTCTGCAGGGGCGCCCGCCGCGGAGGCTCCGTCGTTGCACTTCTCCCGCTTGTGGGAGAGCAGCCGCTGGCGCTGCTCCTTGATGGTCTCGATCTCCTTCTGCACCTGCTGGGCCATGGGCTTGAAGTGCTCTGTCACGAGCTGCTTGATGAAGGCGCCGAACTGGGCCTTCCTCTCACACCATTGTTCGAGGAGCTCACCAGCACCTTCATAATCATCTTCTTGGCCCTCCAAGTCGAGCAGATCGCCTTCGCTGACGGAGATGTCTTCGCCCTTCAGCAACGCCTGGAGGTCGATGCCCGTCGTGGCGGGCGGCGAGGCCTTGGACGCTGGTGCCAAGCTGGCACGCACACGCTCCTCTTCCGCCTCGGCCTCCGCGAGCTTGGTGGCGGGGGTCCGCGAGGTAGTGCTCCGCCTCGGTCCACTGCCGCTTGGCCTTCTCGACCCACTGCAGTGCTTCTTGATACTTCTTGTTGGCTGCACGTGCCGCTTCAGCTGCTTGCTTGAGACGGGTCTCGGGCAATATGGGAACAGGCTTGGGCACTGGTGCGACCTTACTCTTGAGCTCCTTGAAGAGGTGTGGGTCGATGCGGCGCGCGATGACGGCGAGCGCGTCCTCCATGACCACATCATCTGGGTCCTGATATGTGTCCTTCTTCAACTTCTTGCGATTATTCTTCTTCATCTTCTCCCCGCCTTGGCCGAACTTGCCCCTCTGGACGTAGCCCATCGCACCAGCAGGTAGCGGAGGCGGCGGCATCGGCGGCCTGGGTGGGACCATGGCAAAGGGGGAAGTCACATGGTTGCCGAACATGTTTGGCTGCGGGAACATAGGCCAAACTGGCTGCGGAGGAAGCGGAGCTGGAGGTGTCGAGGGCGGTGAGGCCCATTGCCCCTTCGGTGGTTGCGCCGTCTTGGGGTTGGGTTGAAGTCCGCCCCCGCACTGGAAACACGACTGCTTCGATCGCCAGTTCCACTGATATCCGCATTGCCGGCATGGCACATACTGGGTCTTACTCATGGGGTCGCGAACCCCTGGCCACTACTCTGGGAGCGAGCAATCCGAACAATACCACACGCCTCAATCGCTCGAGCGAGGTTGGAAGTTCAGGAGCAGGCCCCTTGAGCCAAAATGGCTACGGGAGGAGGAGGAGGAGGAGGAGGGGGAGGAGGAGTGAGAGGAGGAGGAGGGGGAGGAGGAGGGGGAGGAGGAGGAGAACAAGGGAGGATAGAACATAGAAGCGGAGGAAAAGACAGAGGAGGACAGGATCGCAGGGAACGGGAAAACCCTCCCATGTCGTCTCCCTCCACCCTCCAGCGCCCACCCCGGCCCAGGGCCTTCGAGGAGCCGGCCTCCCCGTTCAGAGGGTCCGCGGCGAGGTCCCCGAACTCCGATCGCGGCCTCGGTCCTCTCTCGCCTCCCCCGCCCCCCCGTGGCCCCAAGACAGGGCGGCAAAGGGGGTACCCACGAGGATGCTTGGGACGGCAGTTTGTGTTGTTGCTGCCGTTGTGGTTGCTGTTGATGTGGTTGTGGCTGCTGTTGCTGTTGCTGATGTGGTTGTTGTTGCTGTTGTTGTGGTTGTGGTTGTGATTGTTGTTGCTGATGTTGCTGTTGTTGGTGATGTTGTTATTGTTGTTGTTGTGGTTGTGGTTGTGATTGTGGTTGTGATGGTGGTTGTGGTTGTTGTTGCGGCTGTGGTTGGTGCTGTTGTTGATGTTGCTATGGTGGTTGTGTTTGTGGTTGTGATTATTGTTGTTGCTGTTGTTGTTGCTGCAGTTGTCGTTGTCGTTGTTTATTTCGGCGCTGCAGCACGACGAAGCAGGCGTGAAGGTCCTGAGCCCGCCACCTGAAGCGTGCGGGAGGAGATGCGAGATGCGTGATACCAGGGAGGGAGGCGGCAGGGAATGCCGCAGCATTGCTGACGCATCCTGGGACTGCGCTGGTCCCCGGCCCTGCGCCTGGCGCATGCTCCCAGGGCCCAAAACTCCGAGCATGACGCGGATGGACAGCGCGCCGGGAAGCCCGTCTGCTCCCTGCCCCTTGCACGGCTCGTCAGGCCAGGCCTCCCGACAAGCGGGGAGGCGGCCGTCCATGAGTTTAGGCAAAAGCGCCTCACCCTATACTAGGGGGAGTTGGCCCAGGCCTTTCAACCCTGAGCTTCATCATCTTTGCACTGCCATACTCGAAGAAGCTGTCGGCGTTTCGCGCGGATTGTTTGGATCTGCGCTGGGCCCCCTCACTGGCGCGCGGAGCGCGCCAGGGGCGGCGCCAGAGGCGCCGCCAGGGTGCCCCCAGCGCGGACCCAAGAAATCCGCGGGGAGCGCCAATAATGTATGTTTATGGCGTTGTTCCTGCTGCAAGTCAACCCTGAGCATGATCATCTCCGCACGGCCTACGCTTCGCTGCCCCGACACGCAATACGCAACACGTAGCGTGTCCACACGGAGCTCAACACGTAGACCGAAAACGGAGGTCTGGCACGGTGCATTCTCCAACAGGTGGGCCAACGCGTGCCGAACCAACACGCAACGTGTTAACACGGACGCTTTGAACACGGCACGTGTTGCGTTTCAGTATGGGCGTCTCAGGGTAGCTGATGCCCAGAGCCCCACACTGGCGACACCACCAAGGGTTCAAGAACACAGCGCGCAGCTCATGGCTCCCTAAAGGATCTATGGTGCGGCCTGCCCAGGGGCACTGCAAGACACGCCTACCCCCCCCCCGTCCCACGCGCCCAGGTAGGGCGCCCTCGGCCGACAGTTCAAAACTCATATCAAGTCGGGCATGTCCTTCTACATGCCAGTTTGAAGAAGTAGGTAGAAACAGGAAGTAGGGAGGCGTTGAAGTAGATTGGGCTTCCGCCCGCCCCCCTGAAGAGGAGGGAAAAAGGAAACCAGCCGATCCCTGAAGTAGGATGGCACCTAAAGTAGATGGGCATCTGGGAATCCAAAAATACCAACTTTCAACGACCAGCGTGTACAGAGGGAGTATTCCAACATGATAATGGAACATAGTGTTTGGGGACGATTGTCCGACAATGTTTGTTAATGTGTGAGCATTGTTTGAAAATCGTTTATCTGTCACCCAAAATCCGCCTGTAGGGGGACGCACCCGACCTAAACTTACATTACCCCCCTCTCGATCACGCTTGGCGTGATCTCCCGCAGAACTTGCTGAACGGACGGGTAACGCCGTGCCCCTGAAGCACCACTGCTGACCGCGCGGTCCGATCGAGAAGGTGACCACCTGCGGGGTGGTTTCTGCCAAGCGCCTCGGCATGCGGGCGGCTTCCTCGGCCGCATCCGGGGCGAGGAGGAGCAGGAGGAGGAGGAGGAGGAGGAGGAGGAGGAGGAAGAGGAGGAGGAGGAGGAGGAGGAGGAGGAGGAGGAGGAGGGCTTACCGAGATTACCGCCTTGACAGATGCCAATACTACCGCCGCTCCCCAGTTATACGTTGGGGAATAAACCACGTGAGATAATGTCGAAATATTCCCGGCGAGTTTTCGTCACAGACATCGGCTTGCAGGGCTCTCTAAGACCACGGATTTGGGACTGACTGAAAATCCACACACTGCGCAAAACCATATCCCTAACGTCGCGTGAAAAAAACTATGATAGGGGTGGGCCCAACCGCCAATTATATGGATGTTTTCTCCTCGGGGGAGCCTGGAAATTCTACAATTCACGTTTTCCCAAGGGCGAGCACTCCGTTCTAATGACTGCTACGAACACACGCGACAGACGCACTACCCCTACACATGGTACATGTTGTCCCGTAGTCCCCTGGAGCAAGTGCAGTCGCAACGCCCGCAACAGCTATGGGTACAAGACGTGGAGGAGGAGGAGGAGGAGGAGGGGCCTCAGGTGCCCCTGCCAGGAGCCTCGCTCTCTTGGCCTCTCGTCTCTGCATTGGTCTCGTGGCGAATCACCAGCAAGGGCGGCGCGGAGGATGCGCCTCCGAACGAGGTGTGCATCCCTCTCGTCCTCGGCGACCCGGGCACGATATACCTCTGGGGGCCTGCACCTGGTCGCCGCCGCCGCTGCCAGCTCGTCAACCATCTCATTGCCTTGAACAAGCCAACTCGCCACTCCCGGCGCTGAGTACCCAACTGGACCCAAGTGCTAGGAAACCTGCGACACGATAACATATGTTTCTAACAGAGACTGCTGAACGAAGGTGTTCTGGATGGATCTCCAGAGGTCTGCATTGTGGCCCGCGGGCCGCGAGAACAAACTATGCCACCAGCCTCGAAAAACTTCAACATTATCTGTCGACACCGCAACAGGCACTGCAGCTCGCCCCGCGTGACCGTCTGCTGGCTCCGAGATCCCCACAGCGGCCCTAGCATATAAGGGCCCACCTGCACCTGTGAGAAGCCGATCATCGAGGCAATTCCAAACCCAACTCGCCGGAACGGTCCATCACGAGACTCAGCCCCTCCCGAGGCGCCTCCGAAAACCACCAGCGGAGCCTCTCGCGTGCCAGGAGCCCAGACAGCCTGGCGCAAGAGGTGCTGACATGTTCCCAACTTCCCACTGTGGCTCAATGGCGGGTTCGGGCACCTGTCCAGCTCGAAGGAATATGGCCCCGAGTCCGGAAACATGTGGCACTGTCCCGCTCCGCCCGCGCCCGTGACATGATGTACTCTGTGTCGGTGAAAGCCTTGCCGTTGTCGTTGAAAAAGCAAGCCCACGTGCGATGAAAAGCAGTCTCCGCGGTCTCACGGCACCGTGGTCAGAAGCCCGACCCAACACCTGCAATACCTTCTTCAAACTTGCGTGCTTGTGTCCATGAGCCGCCTGCTGCGATGGAAATCGTGACTTCCACCAGCTGCGGACCCTTGTGCGCGCGCGACAGGGATGCCAAGAATTGCCGAAAACACTGAAGGTCCAAGTCTCCCGCCATACCCCGGCCACAAAAATGGCCAGCTGCTTCGCGCCATTGCCGCGCCGCCAGCGACTCCTCGAACTCATCTAAGAGGGGCAAGACTTGGTCATGACCTGTGATGGCAGCTGAAGAAAAATCCAAACGTGTCGGCCACAAGCGCAATCATTAGTCGCGTCCAACTCGGCAACTGAGGTCAGAAGCCAACCTGCTTGCGGCAAGTACGCGATGGTGGTTGAAATCGGACCTCCAATCTGACGGGATCGATGAGCCTCTGGCAGAACTGCCGAGTCTTGACCGCGCTAGCCCAGACCAGCCCAGTTCCTGCCTTGAGGCGCGGCTCAGTTCGCCAAACCTGCAACCCATGAGCCATCGCCTGCCGCGGCAGCGCCAGCCCAGGACCAGGCCCAGGCAGGCGCAGAGCGAGACGTGTAGTCGCGCATCTCCCCCTCCTCGCCGAGCTCTTCGCCGCAGCCAACCTGCGCCTCTGCAAAGCCATGGCTGGCACAAAGCACACGTGGACCTGGTGGCCGTACGCAGCCGCGGCCTAAGGGCCAGCTCTTTGCACCATTGCCGTCGTTGCGTATCGACGTGATGCTCGGGCGTGCCGCCGAAGCTTGCCATGCTGTCCCTTGGACCTCGCGGCCCGCATCCTGGCTGCGCCTCGAGCTTGACGGCAGCCTGCCCCCAGGACCACGCCCAAGTAGGCAAGCTGTAAGCCCCCCTGGATATGAGCGCCCTTGCGCTTCACCTGCTGCACGACGACCTTGGCATCAGCATGGCGAGCGCAAGAGACCGCCAACTTCGGTGACATGGCTAGGCCCTGCATATCCAGAAACTTCGAGACGCCGGCGATGCCCTTGACAAGCTGCGCGCGCGCGTGCTTGCGGGAGCCTGCCGTTCGCATGGGCAAGTCGTCGATCCACAATCTCTGAGATAAGGTTGGATGGGCCGTGCATGGCCGCTGAACAACCAAATTACTAATGCATCGCGAAAGACGAGTCCCGCTCGTGAGGCCATGCACCACAGACCTCACCGGCTGAAAAAGGAACGAATATGCCGGTAGCTGCGCTAACACCCGAGGACTGAGGCACATCTGCAATCCCAAGAACAACAGTGCTGGAAGGGGACTTCATACGCAATGCAGCGCGCGCTATCCAAGCCACTCAAAACAATACGATCGTAAAACGCCTGCACATCAACGAGCCCATGCCAATGAAGAACCTGAAGACGCACGTGCAGCTCCTCCCCCACTGCACGGACATGCGCCTCACGAAAGGCGCTGTTCCGCGCAACTGCCGCGTCCCACATCGGCTCGTCGCCCAAAGCCCACTGCCAAACCTGCCCTTCTCGCGTCATGCCCAGCAACCGACGGAACATCGCGATGGGGCCGATGGCCCGATCGCCCCCTGATTTCTTGCCCAGTAGGCGACCTATGACAACGAGTACTTGCCATGGCCACGACAATCCGTCTTCAACGAACCCATATAGCTCACATAACTCTGCCACTGCACAGTCTGGCAGCCTGTCGAAGTCCAGCGGCGACATCTGATCGATGCCGAGCCCCGCCTTGGGCCTCATGGCCGCCGCAGCCTGGCGCACGTCTGCCACTGTTTTTCGGCTCCAGCTGGTCGACTCGCGCATGCCCTCGAATGCTTTCACATGCGTCCATGGTTTCTTGAAAAGAAATCGGCCCTGACTTCCAAAAATCCTTCCACTTCCAAACTTCGTGTTCAATCACACCGGCTGGATGAACAAGAATAGTTGAGCGTCCGTCCACCTGACAGTGCAACTCCGCGCCGCGCGGGCTCATGAGCTCCCTCTCGACAGGGCCACGTGCCCGCGCTGGAGGCGAGCTGGGCGACGTCGTCAGGGGCCACCTCCAACTGCCGACGAAGCGCTTCGCACAAGTGCCCGATCTGTGCTGCGCCGTTGCCACGAGACACATGACGAAGCACCTTCTGAACGACGGTGTGGACTCCCCCACCAGGTCGCCGCTCCATCGGCCACCGGTTGACCCCGAACGTGGGCGGCCTGCTTGGCGGGGACCACCTGCAAGTCAGTGCGAGCGGCCTCCTGCCCATAATGCGCAGCGGCCGTGCCTTCGACAGACCGCGCCCACGTCGCTCACCGAGAACTGGCATGTAATATGTATTCGCGCCCAGCAGCAAACGCAGGAGAATCGCGGATCGCTGGCAAGACATGCACGAGAGCGCGGGGCCCCCAGGGGGTTTGAGCCGAAACTACGAACCAAGTAGCAACGGATATGAACTAATTCGCCCGACGAAGGACCCAACCATGTGCAGTTGCGAGCACCGCATTGCACCGGTTTCGGTGGAGCTCCTATGGGGCCACGAAACTTGTGAGGGGTGCGCCGAAATTGGTGGCGCGGACGCATGTGTACGCCGCCACTGGGGCCTTCGGCGCAGCTGCCAACTGCGCCATTGGGACCTTCGGTGGAGCTCCCTATGGGGCCACGAAGCGCTGCCCTGGGTGGGGGAGACGCATGCGAACTGCGCCTTTGGCGCCTTCGGTGGAGCCCCCTATGGGGCCACGAAGCGCTGTCCTGGGTGGGAGAGACGCATGCGAACACCCCGATTGAGGCCTTCGGTGGAGCTCCCTATGGGGCCTTCGCTGGAACCCCCTATTGGGCCACGAAGTGGTGCCCTGGGTGGGGGAACCGCATGCGCCCACCCCCACTGGGGCCTTCGGTGGAGCTCTCTATGGGGCCACGAAGCGCTGCCCTGGGTGGGGGAACCGCATGCGCACGTCCCCGCTGGGGCCTTCGGCGGAGCTCCCTCTGGGGCCACGAAACGCTGCCCTGGGTGAGGGAACCGCATGCGCCCACCCCCCCTGGGGCCTTCGGTAGAGCTCCCTATGGGGCCACGAAGCGCTGCCCTGGGTGGGGGAACCACATGCGCCCACCCCCACTGGGGCCTTCGGTGGAGCCCCCCTATGGGGCCACGAAGCGCTGCCCTGGGTGGGGGAACTGCATGCGCCCACTCCCACTGGGGCCTACGGTGGAGCTCCCTGTGGGGCCAAGAAACGCTGCCCTGGGTGGGGGGGCCGCATGCGCTCGCCCCCCCCCCCCCCCCCCCCCACTGGGACTTTCGGTGGAGCTCCCTATGGGGCCGCGAAGCGCTGCCTTGGGTGGGGGAACCGTATGCGCCCACCCCTACTTGGGCCTTCGGTGGGGCCCCCTATGGGGCCACGAAGCGCTGCCCTGGGGTGGGGGAACCGCATGCGCCCGCCCCCACTGGGACCTTCGGTGGAGCTCCTTATGGAACTACGAAGCGTCTGAGAGGTGCGCCGAGAGCAGAGGCAAGGAGGGGGGGGAGGGAGGAGGGGAGGAGGGAAGGAAGGAGGAAGGAAGGAGGAACGCGGGGCACCGTCTCTTCAAAACGAGGACCCAACACCGCAGGATGGTTGGGAAAAAACAACAGCAACATCTGCAGTGAAGCTCAAAAAGCTCTCGCCGACTCCGTCGACGCGGGGCCCCTGGGAACGCCCGCTGGCTGGAACCTCCCCACCCCCCCCCGCGAGACATCACTGCTGCTGACGGAAGCCTGGCTGGAATTAATTGCGTCGGCCTGCATGCTCTCCAGCCCGCCGTCAGACGTCTGGGGCGGGTGACCAGAGGCCCGAGAATGCGAGCGAGGAGACGCGACAGGAACGAAACTCGATTCGTCAGCCAAAGGACCCTCTTCCTCCCCGAGCTCATAATCGAAAGAAAAAATATCTAACGGCCCAGACTCCTCCCTCGCCGCCCGGTGCGGATCGAGGCCCTGGACCCCCGAACCATCCCGCGGCGCATCTTCGCCGTCCCCAGAGGCCTGGGCCGAGGGCTCGGGCTGAAGGAGATCAGACAACAATTCAGCGCACACCGCCCTAATATTTTCGCGCACCACCTCCTGACGAACAAGCTGCTCCTGCTTGGCGCGACTGGTTTGGGGGCCTGCTGCGGGCCCCGTGAGAGGCCCACTCGACTGCGGAAGACGGGGACCCAAGAAACGGGGACGAGTCATTACTTGCGACCGGATTAGCGGAAGCAAATCGAAAGCCCGCAGTCGGGCCCCCAAGGGGCGGCCTCAACCGCCTCCACAGATTTTATGAATCAGACACGCCGGGCTGGCAACTATCTATTATCGATGTGCGACTGCCCTTTGCCACTAACACACGCGTGAGCGACGCTGGCCTTCACTGCATGCCCCCCCGATATTCTGCAGGTGCTTCGACATCGGCATTCGACCGACGTCATTGTTCCAGTCGCCCACGATACACCACGGAAGTTGTAGACACCGAACTAAAGCTCCCAGCCTCACCTTGGGCCCGACGTTGCCCCCGCCGAAGCCAACGCTGCAGTGCCCGTAGTCGATGGCGAGGATGATGACGTCAAAGTCAACGCCACCAGGACAACAGAAACTAGGTAAATCTAGAGGGTTGTCAGCAAACCGATGAGCGCGTCGATCGTTACGCGCAAGAAACAGCTCGCCTCCTTCACGCGCTCGAGCTTGACCTGCTGAAGTTGTGGCCTTGCCTATCGGACGTGCCCCGTTGCCCAAAAATCGTCAATTTAACTGCTGCGCCCTGCGCGCCAACTCGTCTCGAGCGGCGCCCTTCGCCGCGACGTGAGTCTCGACTAACCCCATGCGCTGCCATCGAGCGAGGTGTCCTTGCTCGACGGATGCATCCAGGACGACGTGCTCAGCGCCGTGTCTTTCGCGAAGAACATGCAGCACTCGTCGTCGTCGCCGCCCTCCTGAGCTGCGGCGCCGCCAGGCCCCTGCGCCTGAGCCGCCGCCTCCGCCGCCGACTGGTTGCACGCGAACGCCGAGGGCATCGGTGGACCCGCGACGCGAAACGCGCCTCAATTAAGGGCAGCGCCCGCAGCGGCACCAGTCGACGACGCGCCCGCGGCCTGGCCGGCAGCTGCCTCAGCCGCCTGCCTGGCCTGCTTGATGCGCCCCATCTCCTTCAGAACCTCTGGGTCCGAGGGCGTGGGCGACGGCGCGGCCGACGCAGCCTGCGCCTGCGACAATGCGACGGGCTTCTCCGCTGCCGCTGGCGCCAACGCCGTCTGGGCCTCGTCGACAAAAACTCCTGCCCCCTTGTCCTCGGCCGCCTCGCCCTCGGCACCCTATGAGGCCGTCTTGCGCGTCTTGGCCGTGCGCTCCTCGATCTGCTTCTTGAGTTCGCTGATGCGCTGGTTCCACTGCGCAATGTCGGGCGACTTGGCTGCCGACGTCTCGCGTGTAGCCTTCGGATCCTTCTCAAACTGCATCAACGCCGTGCGCTCGTGCTCCTCGCGTTCCACGCTGTCGAAGGACTCGAAGAACGCCTCGCCCCAGGTGAGCCCAATTTTCGCGGGGCCCTGGGACTCAGCATTGTCAACGGCCTGATTGGTGCTGCCCACCTCCTTGGCCAGCACCGCCGCGGCTGCCTTCTTGGCGAGCTCCGCCACCGCCAGCTGCCGCGTGGCCCCCTCTTCCTCGGCCACTGCCCGCTCGAGGTTATCGCGACAACGGCGAGTCTGAGCGGGCGCTTGATCGCAGTTGGGCTTCGCATCATTCCAAGCGCCTTCGGCGCGGCGGACTGCCTCAGCAGGCGGCAGCCCCGTCGCAGGGGCTGGCGACGGCGTGGCGGGCACGCGCTGCGCCTGCCCCTGAAGGTTCTTCCGCGCCCCACGGTCGGATGAAAGCTCGATCGCCTGGGCCGGCAGGTCCTCGACTAGCTGCGGTGCCGCCGAGGCCCCCTCGAGAACCGCTGGAGAACCCTTGTCTGGCTTGCTCTTGTGCAGTCGCACCCTGCACAGCACTTCCCGGGTGAGAGCATCACTGTTCTCGCGCATGCCGCACTTCCTGCGCGCGCTCCAGAGCCGACGAGGAGACGCGACTGTGAACCTCTCCCGGGCGACAGGAAATCCTACCAGCAAGGGCAGGGCGCCCGCTGCTCCTCGAGCGCTGCGGGGAAGTAAGAGGCCCCGGACCGAGACCGCTGACAAAATGAAAGCGCTCAGGCCAATGTGTGCTTGAGGGGGGAGGAGGAAGGGGAGTGGACGTCGCCTGAGAGGGCGCGTTCGTCTGTAAGCCGCGCTACGGCGCGCCGGCCACGCCCGACGGATCGGCGGGCAGCGCCCGGGCTCGGCGGGCGGCAGCAACGGCGGTCGTCTGCTTGATGTACGTCATCGGGATATCGAGGTCTTTCGTCATGTGAATTCTGGTGGCCACGGAGAGCCCGGCGATGCTGTTCGGGATGCCGTTCTCACCGTGGAACGGCTCGGTCAGCTCGGGGAGGCCGAGCCTCGTCATGAGGTTGGTGCTCAGCTGGCCGCCCGGTAAGCTCAGCTGATGTCCTTTCGCATACTAAGTAGCGCGGATGCTGTCGTCGGCAAGCTGGCACCCGGCTGGGCACGGGAGCTTAGTCGGGATCGCGCGCATCCTGCGCGAGGTCGCCCACGCGCCCGCGAGGACCTTCAGAGCGCCCCACAGCCTGGACGGCGGCAGGGTCGCGAGGCGGGCACGGAGGCGCATCCACCGGGCGGGGAGATCATCGGGACCTTGCTGTGCTTGAAGGAGGTCACGACGTGAGTCGGCGTCGGCAGGTGGGTCTTCAGCGCCCGCGTCGTCGTCGCGGTGAATGTCATCTGGGTCGGCGTCAGGTCCCAGCAACGGCAGGATGTGAGCACTCCAGCGGCGTCGGGCACGGTGATGGGCAGCCTCGTGGGTGAGCAGCGACGTGCGACAACGTGGCGATCGGCTGCGCGGCGACTCGCCCATGGTCTCTGGGCGAACCAGGCGGTGCCCCAGGAGGATGCTTCCAGGGCCGCTAGTGTCCCGCGCTTGAATGCACATGTCGATGGCAATGCGGCGTCGTTCGGAGTCGGTGGTGTACAACGGCTGGAACAGGTCGGTGCCGAGCAGCTCGTACAAACATGTGACGCACCAGTGCCTCCAGTCGTCTTGGTTGTTGATGAGTCGGTCGTTCAACAGGCGGCTGGGCAGCCAGTGCGCGGCCAATGAGCGCGCCCTGTTCAGAAGGCGCTCTTGGGCTCGCTCGGCTTCGCGTCGCGGTCCAGATGATTTTTTCTCGAGTAAGTTGGCTGGCAGGATCCAGCGAAGGGTGCCATGCGACCAAGCGGCGCTTGATGGTGTCAGGCATGGTGTCGATGTAGAATTGCTCGTTCAGCGACTTCATGCAGGCTTTCTGCGGCGTGATTTTCTGCGGCGTGATCTTGGCGGAGCTGCGATGTTGATGGCGATCGGGTTGTTGATGAAGATGGGGGGCACAGCGTTGAAGAATGGATTGCTGCCCTGCTCTGGCGGCGCGCCTGCGGCTGGCGATCATGGCAGCGCGTCCGCCGGGTCTGGGACCAGCAGTGCGCGTCAGGCGCATGAGATGCGACCCTTTGCAATCAACGAAGAGGGTAGATTTGATGACGCCCTGGAAGCGCTGCACGATGGCGGTCTTGATCTCTTTGCAGGTCGTTGCACCGCACGCCTTGCGCTGCAGTAGTGACGGGAAGCTGGTCGTATGCGATGGCGTAAAAATCGCGATGCGCGCGTCGCCGCTCGGTCGCAGTGGTCGAGGCCGTTCTTTTCGATGCCGCGTTCGTCCAGAGCGACGTCGCGAGGACGTCGGACTCGGCGAAGCTGGAGGGGGCGACGCGCAGCAGCTTGCTGATGGCCTGCAGCTCCTTCTGCAGGGTGCCCTCGGGCGGTTCGAGGAGTCGGCCAGCGCTGCACTGGCGCGCGACGGCGGCGACGCTGCACAGCTTGATGCTGCGTTGGATGGGGGGCGCGCGGGGCGGCGAGCTTCTCCGCGCGGTCCCACCATTTCACTGCGGGGCCACGCCATTGGTCAGCAAGCGTGGCGCCGGGGCCCACGAAAGAGTCAAGGTGGCGAGCTTTGGACTCAATCTTGAAGTTGAACCAGGGGGCGTGGGCCGCTGCGCGGGCGCGCTGCATCTCGGCTATGAGGTCTTGCGATGGGAGGGCCCAAGTCGGGGCGACGATGCGCTTCTTGGCCTGGAGCTGGAGCCCCCACAAGGGTCTCGGCTGCGATCGCGCGGGGGGCGGGCGCGCTGACGTCGGCCAGCCTGGCGAGGATGATGCCGAGGTCGTCGGCGCAGGCGCTGATGAGCCCGCGGTGCATGGCGCTGAGCTCGCGGCTGATGGCAACGATGGCGGGGTCGAAGACGAGCGCCCAGATCGCGCCACTCAAAGGACATCCCTGAGCGACGCCTGACGCAGCGATCAGGGGAAGGCGGCGTTCTCCACCCAAGTCGAGGAACGAGACGGGCCTGAAGTAGCGTGCCTGGATCAGGCGCATCAAGCGGCCGTGGATGCCCCAGCGCTCGAGAACGTTCCACATCCACTGGCGGCCGAGGCTGGGGAACGCGGCAGCGATGTCCATGCTGACGAAGACGGGCATGACTGAAGATGCAGAAGGGGAGGGGCAGCGTCGACGCGCGGCGGCGTCCAGGACGACGACGCCGTTCAAAAACTGGCGGCCGTTGACGAAGCCCTGCTGCTGATGGGGCGTCTGGGCTGCAAGGGCGCGGAGCTGGCGGTTGGCGGCGGGCGCCAGCAGCTTCGCGCCCGAGCTCTTCATTGGAAGCGGACGAAGGCCATCAGGGGAGCGCATGCACTCCGCATTGCCTTCAGGCAACGTGGTAATGAGGAGAAAATTCAGGTCGTGCGGGATGTTGTGATTGGCATTGGCAGCGATGTCGTAGCATGCGTCGGCGAGGATGTCGGAGCTGTCGGGCGCGCGGAGCCGCGCGCGGCATGGTGGGCCGATGGGGCCAGGAGCAGAGCCCCCAGCGACGCGTGCGGCTTCCTCAAGAGCTTGGGCGCCTGGAAGTGATAGTTCTGCTCGCTGGCGTTGAGAGAAGACAGAGTCGAGGTAGTCGGCGAGGCGCTTCTCGCCCACGTGCTTCTCGCCGGACTCTGGGGCCCAACGGCGCACGATGGCCTGGTGCATGGCGGCAGGATCTGCCGCGACGTTTGACGAATTGCCGACGAGGACCTTGACGCCAGGCAGCACGAGGAGCTTGGATAATGGCCCCCAGAGCTCGCCGCGGTAACCTTCTCGCTTGGCACGCCGACGCCGTCCCTGGCCGAGGGGGGCTTTGTTGGCGGCAAAAGCAGATCGCGGGCGATCAGCTGAGAGTGCTTTGCGCTCGTCGCTAAGGCTGGCGTGCGTGGTGTCCGCGGTCGTGGCGAACAATGCCGCGTCGGTGATGCTGACCGCGCTGCGGTCGACCTCCAGGCGAAGTTGCCCGATCTCGGCGGTCTCGATTCGCGCCTTCGCGAGAGGGGCGCCCTGGCACCAGACAGCGCGGCCGATGCTGCGCAACGCCATGGGGCGGGTCTCCTTGGAGACACTCGCGGTCGGGGACTTCAGCTCGGCAGCAGGAACCTCGGTGAGCGCGTCGCGCGCGCGGGCGGCTGCGACTTGCATCGCGGACTCGGGGGCGCGCCGTCTAGCAATCGAGGGGGGGGGGGGGGGGGGCAGCGTCGCGCCGATGGTAGCGAGGGTCTTTTTGGCGTGATGCTTGTAGTGATCGGTGTCGAAGATGTAGGCGGGAACGCCACGCTCGGCGGCTAGCTTGGTCTTGCGGAGGCGGAGGCGGAGGTGCATGATCTCGCGGTAGCTAATCGGGCGTCTGGCGTTCTCGAGGGGGGCGTCGTCGGCGACGTAAATGGCCCCCATGAGAGGCATGAGGTGGCTCGGAAGGTGGATGAAGCAGCGGTCGATCGTTGATTCACTCATGTTGCCTGCGGCTCCGTGCGTTGTAAACGTGGAAAGTAATCTCGATCATGTCCGGATGCAGCGAGCGCCAGAAGACAGGCTGGCATTGGCATCTCTGCGCGGCAGCGGAGTCGGAGTCGACGGGGGCATTGAAAGACTTCGGGGGGGGACTCGGAACCATTGAAGTCACCGACGACCATGAAGAGGCGATGCTGAGTTTGTTCGTCAGCATGCTGTCGAAGTGCTTGCCACTGGTCGCGAAGATGGTCACGGCCGGCTGGGGGGGAGCCGCAGTTGTGGACGTTGGGGATGGTGACTTCACGCTGGAGGCGGGCATCCACGACGCGCAGCCAACCGGCGCGGCCAGGGGTGATGACCTCTAACCTGGTGTGAGGCCGCTGTTCAGGTGGAAGCTGATGTTCTCTCTCGTCGCAGAGGGCGAGGCCGCCGACGCCGCCAGCATTGGGGGCGGGCGCGTCGTTGGCGATCACGGGCGAGTGGTAAGGCTTGCACGGGCGCTGGGTCGAATTAGCCAAGAGAAAGAGGTCGTAAATGGATCCGTGCGTTCATTGAACAGCGAGAAGAGCGCGTTGGCGAAAGTACGGTCGCAACATGCGACGTTTGTCGTCGCGGCGTTGGTCGGATTGCCCCAGGAAGGTTCGGGTGTTCCAGAAGGCTACATTGAGGCCCTTCTGAGAGGGGTGGAGGAGCCACGGGCTCCCTTGAAAGCCACTGCGCAGCTGTGAGGGGGTCCGCGAAGTTGGAGGCGAACTCGGCATTGATCTGACGCTGCTTGTCTTCGGTAAATCCGCGGTCCATGGCGGCGTTGGACCGCTGGATCCTGGTGGGTTCGTCAGCATGAGAGCCGATGAGTAAACAAACCAGATCGCCCCGCACGATTAGCAATGTAACGAAGGGTCCTGCGCGTGCAGAGGCCGACGTCGGGGTTGGCGTTCTGCGTGATTTCCGCGAGGCGCTGGACTCGCACTTTAGTGCGGGCGGCTTTCGAGTTTTTGTCAGCTGAAACATAAAGAGGGACATGTACGTTATTGCCCAGAGCGACAGTGAAGCTGCGCCATTCTTTTCCATTGCGTAGAGCCCTGTGGAAACGCTGGGCACGAGGTTCTGCCACGACGGTGCCGCCGCTGACCTGGAACGGGTGACGCTTGGCGGGGTCGACGGTGTTGAAGATGACCATGCGTTTGGTGATTTCGGCCTTGGCAAACCATTATGCGAAGGCGCGCTCGAGCTCGGGGTGGTCGAACTCCCCTGGACTCCTGCGCAAGAAGGTTGTGGGGTCGGGATCCCTGCCCCTCGAGCCAAGGCCCTCGAGGTTGAGCGCGGGGGCCGGTGTTTCAGCGGCTGTGTCGATGGCTTCGAGCTTGACAACGGCGGACTTGAGCTCGACATTCTGCTTTTCGAGGTCGTTGGTGCGCTGTGTGACGCTGTGGATGCTGCGTTCGTGACGTTGACTGAGCTCGGACGTGATCTTCGTGATGGAGGCGAGGAACGATTGTGTTGTTTGTGCTGTGACCGCCCGTGTTGTGGCTTCGAACTTGGCCCTGGCGTCGGCGATTTGGGCGGCCATGGTCTCCTCCAGCTGCTTGCGAACGTGAGCGAGTAGGCCATGCACTGCGAGCTGCGCTGTGCCATCATGCCATGGATATTGTTGACGTTTGCCACAATCGATGTCCTGTCCATTGGGAACGAGAGCGATGGGTCCTGCTGCTTTGTGGATGAGCGTGCGTTCCCATGGAGATATACAGTGGCCCGCGCCAGCCACCCAGAATCGCGCGTGAAGGCTGCTGCAGGCGAACGCAGAACCGAATTTGAAGCTCAACCAGCAGGGCAGCTGCAAGGCGTGGCGTGGGAAATGGGTGCTTGGCTGTCCCTGGACCAAGGGTATCCGTGCTCCGCCACGGGGCGAAGTCATCTTGAGCCAAAATGGCTACGGAGAGGAGAAGGAGAAGGAGGAGGAGGAGGAGGAGGAGGAGGAGGAGGAGGAGGAAGAGGAGGCGGAGGAGGCGGCATGCGTGCTGGCTGACGAACTGGGAAATCTCTGGCCCTGCGCGCTCTCTCCGTGCTGCTCCGTGGCTCGGCGGCGCGGCCACGTGCCGAGCGATCGCCCCGGGGCCCCTCGAGACCCGCCCCCAGCTGGTGCTGGGGGCGAGCGCGCTTCGGCACGAACGAAATGGGTACGGAATGGGTGGGTACAATGCCCAACAGCAGTGCTCCTTTCGGGTCGGGCGAAAGGGGGGGATAGCAAAGGGGGGGTCTGAGAATCAGCTCACGTAGCTGATTTTCCCGGCGCCTCCCGGCGCCAGAGGCGGCTGTGTATCGAGGAATGGGCCCCTCGGCGAGGCCGAAACCAGCTGCATGCAGCAAATTTCGTAACCCCCCCTTTCCCAATCCCCCCGTTTCGTCCGGCCCGGTTCTTCACTTTGGACCGGACTCGCTGTCCACACCGCCGCGGCCTGTGTCCGTTCGAGGCAGGAGGCCGCCTGCCCAGCAACGTCCGCTGTTGGTTTGGGCCGACGTTTGCTGCTGGGCATTGGACCCATTTGTTCCGTACCCGTTTCGAGCGTCCACAGCGCTGCCATCGGATCCGGGGATCCGGCCCCGAGCAGGGCGGCGCGGCAAGGCCTCGGCCCGCAGATCAAACAGCAGTTTTCCACGGCCTCTAACCATCGTGTCCCTCCACCAGCTGATGCTGGGGGGGGGGGGCAGAGCAAGAATTAGGTCGTCCTTGCCCCCCGACAGGCGAGTTCTGGACAACAAATAAAACAAGCAGTCCAAGAATATTCAAACATGCTCAAACAATACTGAAAGCATCGCCACCCGCCTACCTATTTCTTACCATTTGGGAATGCTCGTCCTGTAGAGGGACATGCCGACATGCCCGACTTGAAGCAGGAACCAGGAGGAGGAAGCGGGAAAAGCAGGAGCCAGGAAGGAGCAATAAGCGAGACAAGAAGAACGTAGGCACTTTGCGAGTAGTGTTAGGTCGGGCGTGTCCCCCGACAGGCGGGTATTGGAGGACAACCTAAAAAACATAGTGAAGACGTGCTCGAGCATAGCAAGAAAAAACTGCTCAAGCAAACGTCCCCAGACTATTGTTTGACTATGCTTGGAAACCCCTCCTGCAGAAGGAAGGATAGGCCCGAGTTGAGAGCAATGGAGCGCGCTCGGCGACACACCCGCTCGCCGCGCAGGCGGGATCTCGGGTCGGGCGAAACTTTCGCCCGAGCCGAGATCCCGCCTGCGAAAGGGGGGGATAGATAGCAAAGGGGGGGTTTGAGAATCAGCTCACGTAGCTGATTTTCCCGGCGCCTCCCGGCGCCGGAGGCGGCCATGTATCGAGGAATGGGCCCCTCGGCGAGGCCGAAACCAGCTGCATGCAGCAAATTTCTTAGCGCCCCCTTTCCCAATCCCCCCGTTTCGTCCGGCCCGGTTCTTCACTTTGGACCGGACTCGCTGTCCACACCGCCGCGGCCTGTGTCCGTTCGAGGCAGGAGGCCGCCTGCCCAGCAACGTCCGCTGTTGGTTTGGGCCGACGTTTGCTGCTGGGCATTGGACCCATTTGTTCCGTACCCGTTTCGGGCGTCCACAGCGCTGCCATCGGATCCGGGGATCCGGCCCCGAGCAGGGCGGCGCGGCAAGGCCTCGGCCCGCAGATCAAACAGCAGTTTTCCACGGCCTCTAACCATCGTGTCCCTCCACCAGCTGATGCTGGGGGGGGGCAGAGCAAGAATTAGGTCGTCCATGCCCCCCGACAGGCGAGTTCTGGACAACAAATAAAACAAGCAGTCCAAGAATATTCAAACATGCTCAAACAATACTGAAAGCATCGCCACCCGCCTACCTATTTCTTACCATTTGGGAATGCTCGTCCTGTAGAGGGACATGCCGACATGCCCGACTTGAAGCAGGAACCAGGAGGAGGAAGCGGGAAAAGCAGGAGCCAGGAAGGAGCAATAAGCGAGACAAGAAGAACGTAGGCACTTTGCGAGTAGTGTTAGGTCGGGCGTGTCCCCGACAGGCGGGTATTGGAGGACAACCTAAAAAACATAGTGAAGACGTGCTCGAGCATAGCAAGAAAAAACTGCTCAAGCAAACGTCCCCAGACTATTGTTTGACTATGCTTGGAAACCCCTCCTGCAGAAGGAAGGATAATCCAATAGCCCTTATAACTGCGACGAGGCGACGATCGAAAGCAGTGCCCCGGCACTGCTTTGAACGCGTTCAAAGCAGTGCCCCGGCACTGCTTTGAACGTATGATATGATGATATGATGATGATTATGATTGATGATGATGATGATTTTTCCAGCGTACACTGTCCGCAACTGCGGCAATCAACATCATGCTCCACTTGCCCGCAACTGCGGCCATCACCAACGCTGCGCCTTGAAGCTCCACGGAGGGCGCTCGGCAGGTCGCCCGCTCGAGCCCCACTCGACTTCACGCTGAGGAGGCGAGCCCTCAGGGGCATTGTCCGCAACTGCGGCATGATCAGAGGGCCACCACTGCGCGCCATCAGCGCCCCATTCGCTCGAGCTCCAGTCCCACCAGGACCAGCCCTGCCATCTCGTGGCGGGACTGCGCGCCTCCCATGCGCCGCTGCCGCTGGCGTCCCAGGACCCAGCCGCCACTGCGGCCCAAGAAGGGGTCGCATCGTCGCCGTTGGCAGCTTGCGGCGGTGGCGTGTTCCCAGCTCGCTCAGCCCCAGCGTCTCTCCCCGCAACTGCGGTTCCCATCTGGGTCGGACGCCCTTCCCCGCAACTGCGGTGTCCGCGTAGCTGCCCTTCTTGCCGCCCTTCTTGCCGCCCTTCCTGCCGCCCTTCCTGCGTTCCAACCTCGCGGCGAGTCTTTCAGGTGACCTTCGGCACGTATTGTGCGTGAAAGCCACCAGAGGGAAGTGCGCTCCGTGCCTCGCCCTGCCGAAGGCGCCATGCCATATCTTGTCGTCGAGGTTGCCCTGCTTCACTCTGAAGGGATGGCGCACCCAATCGTCGCGTTCCCTGCGCGCCATCCTTTGCTCGAACTCCGCAACTGCGGTCAAGGATTCGCCAGATGGCGTCAGGAAGGCGCGCATCTTGTTTGCAACGGGCTCAGCCTTGGGCACGTAAGTCTGAAGCATCTTCCCAGGGCCATTCGTGTAGTCGAAGACAGGGAAAGACGGATCATGCTGGGTCGTCAAGAATCCGCCCTCACGGTCGTGCAGAACACTCAGGCCATGGTGAAGCTTGTACTGCCCAGGACATTTTATGAACAAAATCGCCATGCTGTCTGCCCTGGGCTGGCCGCCTGCTGTCTTCCAGGGGGTCCACGCGGCGACGTCCACAGTCAGGCCGCAATTGCGGCACCAGGACACAAGCTGGAACATGCACATGTTGAAGTCCCCCATGCAGACCTTCACGTCCCATTCCCTGACGTAGGCGACGAACCAGTTGTAGAACTCATGGAGCTACGTGACGCCCCAGTCTTGGTTGGCCAAGCTGTGGTGGACGTGCACCGCCATGACGTTGAAGGAGCCCCCCAAATGGGTCACGGCCTGGTCCAGGTGGACGCGCACCACCATCGCCCTGGAGTACTTGTTGTGCAGCTTTGGCGCAGGATCCTCCGCAACTGCGGACTGTTTCTTCTTCTTCTTCGTTTTGGACTTCTCCTGCTTGTGGAAGAGTCTCGCAAAGTCTACGTGTTCAATGTGGCCGCCACTGCGGTCCCTCATGCCAACGAGGAGGGTCCCTGATGGCTCGCCGCCCTTAACGCACAGGTAGTTGTATTGAGTCCGACTCCGAAACCTATCGTCCGCAACTGCGGCTGCACTGTCCCTCGCGTCGTGCTCCCCACTGAGTAACGCGCAGGTCTCGTCGTCGCACTCGCAGAGGGCGATGATCTGGGCAGGGTTCGCGCGGAGCTGCGCCCACTCGTCCGCGCGTTGCACGGGTCTAGCTGCAGTCCCTCCGAAGTTGGCCACGTAGAAGCCGACCCGCCCCGCTTCGTACCCCGTTCTCTCCTCCCATGCGTCGACAAGCCCTTTGGTTTTCCGACAGATTGCTTGTCTGGATGACGGGCGCCCGGGCCCAGATTCTCCGCGACGACAACGCTCTCGGCATGTAGGAGTCCTGTGCTGCCGCAACTGCGGCTCCCGCACCTCCCCGCGGCTCAGCCTCGTCAGCGGAGACAGCCGAGGACGCGACGGTGCTGTCGCCATCTTGCGTCCGCTGGTCGTCGCCCTCATCCGCAACTGCGGCTTTCTCGTTACCGCCTCCCTCCTCCTTCTCTTTCTCGCCCTCGCCTCCCTTCTCCTTCTCAGCGCCGTGGATGAACACCGTTCTGGCGAATCGAATTCCACGGTCCGCACTCCCAGAGGATGCGCTCGGGCGCGCGGGCGGCCACATGCCTGGGTCTTCGCGTGCGCCACCTCGAGCCACGGCGGCCACGGAAATGGATCGTGAATGGGCATGGGCTCGGATGGAGGGAGGAGACAAATGGGGGTTCGAGGAGTGGCAGAAGGAGGGCGAGGACTCAAAGGAACTGAAAGAACAGCAAAGGGACTGGCGGAGAAACAGAAGGAGGGCGAGGATTGCAAGGGGCTGAGAAAAGATTAATTTCGCAGCTGCTGGAAGACCGCAACTGCGGCTTTGCCTCATATCCTGCCCGCGCGGGCGCCGCTCGGGAAAACAGCTTCACGCTGGACTTCCTGTGGGTCCGCAACTGCGGCCTGCATCACGCTAGGGCTGGTATTACCAGCGCCATTTGCCCTCCCAGGGTTCTCACTGTTTCCGAATGCACGAACTGCGACGGCGCCGAACGGTTCCCAGACGCCGCGTCGTTCGCGACTTTTTGCAGCCACCCAGCAAACGTCAACGGCCATTGCTCCTTGTGCTGCTTGCACATCTCCTCGCCCCAATGCGTCTTGAACCATGCCCACCCCCCCTCTGTTCGCCTGAGAGGGCGCCCTTTCCGCGAGCCAGGCGGCCCAGAGCTGCCATCCTGTTTTTCTTGATTTTGAACTCCTCGGGGTTCCACTGCGCTAGGGCGCGCTTGTTAGCCAAAGCCGTTTCCACCGCAACTGCGGCCTCCTTCTTTGCCCTCAAGGCGGCCTCGGCCTCTCGAATCTGCTTCTTGAGATCGTGCAACGCCTTCGTCCTGTCGTTCGCTTCCAGAGCCAGGCGCCGCTTTTTCGCCACCACTGCGGCTTCGTGTTCTCGCTGGGCAGTCAACGCTCGTAGGACCTCGTTGTCCTCCCGCGCCAGCTCTCTCAACCGCTTCTTTTGTTTGTGTCGTTGCTGTCGGCAATCCTGCGCTAGTTTCTCCATGCCCACTTGGCGCAGCATATCTTCCGCCTCGCGGAGCGTTTCTGCCAAGGACGTCGCCACTGCCACCTGCTCGGCCGCCTCTGCGTCGACCACGCAGTCCATGGATACCGAGGATCCGTGAGGCCCAGGTGCCGCAACTGCGGCATCGCACTGTTCCGCAAGAGCCTCGGCCCACGAGGCCTCCTCTTGCTCTTCGTCCTCCTCGTGCTCCTCGTGCACCTCCTCCTCCTCCTCCTCCCTCCCCGCCCTCCTCATCGCCCTCCTCGTGGCCTGGCTCCTGGCCTAGCGCTTCGTCGCCGAGCTTCTCCAACACGGAATCTGTGGCGTCGTGTTTCTCGTATTCGTGTATGAGACGCAGAACGTCATTGTAGGACCATTTCAAACGTTTCTGCTCGCATTCTTCCCTCACCTCCGCGACTGCGGTGTCCACTTTTGCTCGCAGCCCCCCTGCTTCCCAGAGTTCCGCCGCCTCTCGGCAAATCTCGAGATCTCCTGACTTGTCGAAGGGCGCTCGAATTCCCACTTTCAGGAAACCTTTCGCGGCGTCCAAGTGCAACTGCACATTCTCCAACACTGACAGCTTCAAGTCGGCGCAATCGGAACGCCGCAACTGCGGCACGTGCTTCCCCAACGCCATTTGCTGCACCAGCGCTTTGGTCTCGAGGGCAATGTACCGGCGCTTCACGTGCTGGTTCAAGTCCGTGTCCACGGGCTGCGCAACTGCGGTCGTCCCCCCGCCGTGAATGATCAGCACGTAGCCGCGCTGCCAGGCGAGTCTCCGCACAGCGTCTGCTTTGTGCGGGGAATGGTCGTCGGCCATGAGGATGCGCCACTTTCCCCGCAACTGCGGGTCGTCGGGCCAGGCCCGCAAGTGCCGCTGCAAGAATGATACAACGTCGTCTGCGCGGTAGGACCCCTTCTCGGACGTCGCCGTGCTCACCCAAGACCCAAGACGGATAGCCGCGACTGCGGGCATGTGCGGCCAAGCCCTCAGCGATGACAGATCCCCCCTTGAACATTAGCTCCGCCGGCGGTGGTCCGCAACTGCGGATGTCCTCCGCGTCGCTCGACACCGTCAGGTTCGCTGTCCACCGAGCCCTGCTGTCGTCATGCGCCTCGACAAGCGGGACAATGCCACCCATCACAGCCAAGGTCGGCTTCGAGGCCGACGACGACTCGTTGTGGTGAAAGGGCGACTGGTCCCAGTTCAGGATGTGCGGGTCGTACCCCAGAAGCTCCTCTGCAGCTGCGCGGACCCTGGCCACGTTCAAGATCATAGTCTCAAAACGAGATTGGAGCAACCCTTTTGGCACCTTGTACTTGCGGTTCGGCTTCTTCATGCTCAGGCCGTAGGAGCGCCGCCACTTCACCCACCACCGAGGCCGCAACTGCGGCACCATCGGTTTGCCTCCCCGCTTCATTGTCTCCACGCAGTAGTCCGCGACGAGTTGCTTCGCCTTCGTAACCAGCAGGGATTGGGAGAACCTGGCCAACATCTTGGGCCTCTCCTCCGCAACTGCGTTTCGCTTGGCCACCGCCTTCCAGTCCACGGAGTACCTCATGTGGGACCACCACTCGTACAGAGCGGCTTCCAGCCATGGAGCCTTGTTCGGGCGCCCTTGGGTGCCCCGCGCGCGGCGTCGTCCATGGGCGCTCGCCGTGGCATGTCCACCCCGTTTGCGCCAGTTTTGAAACCACTTGGAGACGGTTCTCTTCTGCTGGGCGAGCCCCATGCCGTTCGGCCACGTGAACCGCCGGCAAAAAGACGCGATTGAATTTCGTGGCAGACCGCCCACGCCCATCCAACCACAACTGCGCGCGCGCGCCTCCAGGTCTTTGCAAACCAGTTCGCGGTCTCTGAGCATGTGCGGGCACACGCGACGCTTCTCTTCCGCAACTTCGGGCTTTGGGCGTGCGCTGGCCAGTGCGTGCGCCCTGATCTGCTCCTCCTGCAACGCCTCGGGCATAGCCTCAGCCATGGCCAGCAATATACCGTCGTCCTCCACGCCCGTCTGCCACTTTAAAGCCGCCACGAGAGCGGGGCGTGGCGCGCTCGCCTCTCTGGGCGCCTCTGCTGGCCCCCCCTCGCCCTGGAAGTCGCCCAGGACGATGGATCCAGCAGGGCCGCTGGCCCCGCAACTGCGGTGCGCCCGCGCCGCCTCCAAGGTTAGTTCCTGCGTGACAACGAGCACGTCGTGCAACCGCGGTTCGTCCCAGCGGCGCACCCCGAAATCGCACAGTTCCTCCCGAAGCCATTTGCGCGTCTCGGCATTTTGCGGCTTCTGCAACATCATCGCCATAAGGTCAATGCCGCAGTTTCCATCGCAAACAGTCCCTAGGACCCATTGTCCCAGAGGACCGTAGAACCTGTTCAACGCGTCCGCCCCCTCAGTGCACACGCCACCCACCGCAACTGCGGCCACCCAGTGGCGCACCTCATGGAGAGGGTTCTCGGGAGTCACGGGCCTGAGTTCCACCGTTGTCCATTCCCCGAACTGATCCTCAGCAGCGGCGAGTACGCACGCCACGCCGTCGACGGCGCATGGCTCAGTGCACTTCTCCTTTGCCCAAGGCATGTAGAAGTCAAGGAGGTCCTTGCGGTTCTCGCCTTCCCACTCGTAAGGTCGACGCCCGAACCGCAAGGCAAACAGCATGAAAGCTGAATACCCTATGTAGGAATTCTCGGACAGAATCTGCCTCAGGAGAGCCATCACGACGTCAGGCACCGTCGCCGCCACTGCGGCCTGGATCTTTGGCGCGTCTTCCACAGGTACACCTTTCTCTGGCGCCAGGGGTGGCGCCGCGACTCGTGGCCGCAAGGCGTCGCCAACAGTCGCCGCAACTCGTGCTGCAGCCTTTGGGTCTGGGCACGGGAAGAATGCGACCTGCGTCTTCGACCAGTTCTCTGGCAGCGGCCGCGCTGGTGGCAAGCGTGCTGGAAGTGGTGTGTCTTTGTCCGCTTCCACTCCCTCAGGAGCTTCAACCGCAACTGCGGTCTCCTGCGCAGCAGGCGGGTCTGGTGTTGCGTGCACTTGAGCTGGTGGAGCTGGGGGGACTGCTGCTGCGGGTGCTTCGGGCACAGGGGCTGCTGGAGGTTTGGGTTCTGCGGGTGCTTCTGGTGCTGGAGCTGCGTGTCCTTCTTGCGCAGGAGCTGCGAGTTCTGCTGGTGTTGCTGGTGCTATGTGTGCAGGGGCCGAGGGAGCCGCAACTGCGGTGCCGCCTGGAGCCGCAACTGCGGGGGGTGGCGTCGCGCCCGGTCGCCAAGCAGACGGCCGCAAATGGAAGCGAGGCGGCTCAACAAGGCCGTACTGCGACGCGGGCCACTTCGCTAGGCACGGAAAATCCGCACATGCGTGCACCTTTATCTTCTTGGGGCACGGAACGCCGCTACTGCGGCCCAAGATGTTGGCGAGCCCAGTGGTGCCATACTTCGTTTTCCTCGGTGCGCAGCCGCTGTCGTAAGGGAGCCACTCCACCTCGAAATGCGCTCCGTCCTCCTCGCCATACCATGTCCGCCCCACGGGAACATCCATGAGCGGCCGCGTGGCGAACGACTCGAGCCGGGCACTCGGCTGCGGGCTACAGAACTAGGAAGAGGGAGGGGAGGAGGGAGGAGCAACTGAAGACGATGCGGAGGGGCGAAGAAGGAGGCACTTTTCAACAACGCCCGCGCGGAAGCCCCAATCATCGCGCGCACAGGGTTTCGATGCTTCACTCCATGCTTCTCTAAGAAAAACGCTCGCCCACACAAGTTGGCGCACTGAGGCGTGCACCCGTGGAACACCCTAAACCTTCCGCCTGCCTCCTCACACCGCCTCGCCCTCCGCGTGTTCACGCGCACCCAGCCACCCCGCAACTGCGGGCACTCAGTAGCCCACCGCAACTGCGGCCCATACGGCTTCGGGCCTCAGTCGAACAGATTGGGGATTTGGAGCTCGAGGTAATCCAGAGCCGCTTGCTTGCGCTGGTGCTGCGTCATGCCCTCCCACTCGTAGTCGTAGCCCTTCACCGACTGCGCCGACTGCCACTTCTTCTTTGTAAGTTTCTTCACATCCATCTCGATCCTTTTGCCCTTGTTGGCGCACTCTCGCGTGATGGTCGCGACCCAAGCGCCCTTGAAGTCCCAAACGACGGTGAAGCCAGAGCCGCTCCCCTGCGCCACGAGGGGGTCGACCTCCTTTAGCTTCGCCGGCGGGGTGGCAGGGTCAACCGCCGTTGCCCAGTCCCTGTCCGCCACTGCGGCCTCGTCCTTGTCGCCGTCGCCGATGTCGGGGACACCGCCGAGGCTCACGTCGTCCACGATCATGTCGATCAGCCACCCTAGGTCTGCAGCGTCCAGCCACAACGTCCTCCGCTTGAAGCTGGCCACCCGCACGTTTCGAACGGCCGTGTCGTGCGGAAACTTCATGGGGCTCTTTGCGGGCATCTGTACGGAGTGCACTGTGGCTATGGCCGACTCCACGGCCTCGCCCCTGGGCAGGCCAGTAGTCGCCGCACGCGTTCCAGTCTTCTGCTTCTTGGCGCTGGTCGGGGTCGCTGCCTGCTTCTTCGTGGCGTCCGTGGAGCTGACCAGGGCCGACATGGGGTCATCTGCTTCGTCCCCCGCGTCGCCGTCGCTCTCCTCGTCCGCAACTGCGGCGCCGCCCTGCTACGCGAGTTCTTTCTTCAGCGCGTCCCAGGCCTTGGAGGCCTTCAAGGCCCCTGCGGTCGGTTTACCTTTGGCGCACACCTTGAGCAGCCAAGCCTTTTGCATGTTCACGTGCACGAAAGTTATCTCTCCGAGGGGCCATGCGTGGAGCACCTTGACATCCTTTTCGGGGACGGGGGTGGTCTGCGCAAGCCAACCTCCACGGATGCACAAGACCTTCTCAACGCGCACAGGGCTCCATTCGCTCGAAGTCGGCATGTGTGCTACTGCGCTGGACACAGCCGCAACTGCGGGCAAGGCGGGGGTGCGGGCAGTGGGGCCGCGCGCGGTTGAGCCAGATGGCGAGCTGAACGCCTCCCTGGAGGGCCTCCCTCGGCCCCTGCGATCCTCGCGCCTCCCTGGAGGGCCTCCGCCCTCAGGGTGCTTCAAAGCAGTGCCGGGGCACTGCTTTGAAGCATTTTTGGGTTCAAAGCAGTGCCGCGGCACTGCTTTGAAGCACCCTGAGGGCGGAGGCCCTCCAGGGCCTCCGCCCTCAGCCCAGGGCCCTCCAGGCCCTCCAGGGCCTCCAGGGAGGCCCTCCAGGGCCTCCAGGGAGGCCCTCCAGGGCCTCCAGGGCCCTCCAGGCCCTCCAGGGCCCTCCAGGCCCTCCAGGGCCTCCAGGGAGGGAGGGAGGGAGTGAGGAAATGAGTAGTTTCGGCTTCCAACTTGGGAGGAAGGGGAGAAAGGAGGAGGAGAGAGGGAGGAAGTGGAGGAATGGCGAGGGAGGAGAGGGAGAAGGGAGGGAGGAGGTCCGTTTCGAACCTCCGTGCTCGATCGTCAGCGGTCCGCTACTGCGGCATCAGCAAGTGACACTGCAAACTACACGATCGCTCCGCAACAGCGGTCACGCGTGCGCCCCCCCTTCGGCCTGTTGCCCGCAACTGCGGTCACGCGAGCAAGCCGCCCTGACTGCCGCCACTGCGGCTTCTGAATTAATTAGAGCGACATCTTCCCGCTTTCGTCGAACCCTTTCTTCGATTTCTTCGGCGCGGGCTGGCCCGAAGGCTTCCCTTTGGCCCTCTTGGCCGCGTCCGTCTTCCACGTCTCCTCGGCCGCCTTCTTCTTCGGTGCGGTTTTGGGTCTCGCCTCCCACAGGAGCTCTTATCCTTTCTTCACGGCCGTGGTATTCACCAGCACAGGGACATTCACGGCGAGCACGACCCCGCCTGTCCCAGGCACGCACACCGCCAATTCTTTCGTCTCCAGCTCCATGTTGATGCGCGCAACTGCGCTTTCATTACGGCTGTTTCTCTGCTGGATCTCCTGTTCCGTGACTCTGTTGACTGCCCAGAAGACGTGCATTGTCTCTTGCGCATCCCACTTCCATGCTCTCAACCGCACATCGTGTCAGCCACGTCGGCGGGCGTCTTGTCCGCAGGCGGCTTGAACTCGGGGTGCAAGTAGAAGGTCGTGGGCGTGGCCCCATTTGGATCTCCTTTCACCCAGACTTGCACGGCCACACTCTCGGGGTGCGTGCTTGCGGCGTGCACCTTGGATGCCTTTGGGACGCACGGCCACAACTCGATGCATTTTTCGTCGTTTGCAGCGGTTGCCTTGACGGTGCGTTTCTCTGTGTCAGCGTCTTGCAACACCTCTACTTGCGCTTCCGCAACTGCGGACATGTGGCGCGCCCAAAGTCACAGCAACACTGCGCTGACCAAAGCAGGCTCCCGCCCCAGCTCCTTCGCTGCCGCTGAACGCCTCCATTCGGCGATTGGCAAAGGGAAGGATCCGCGTGGAATGGCCGGCGTGTCCCTGCTGCGCTGGTGGTTCGTTGGTAATTGCGTCGTGGGGTCAAAGGAAATTACCGTCGGCATCAACTCGTGCTCCTCTGCGGAAGCCTTTGTCTTCCCCGCCACTGCGGGCTCATTCGGTTCTGGGCGCGGCAACGCGTTGAAATCGAACCAATCGGGCTTCCCGCCTCGGACTCCCACTTCGCCGAGGGCCTTCTCAAGGGCGTCCCGATTGGACTTCGGCTCGACCTTCCCCGTGGCCTCCGCGCAAGCGCGGAGGAGCGCCTGACGATGTCCTGGGATACTTCGTTCCTTGAAGTTGGTGTCCTTCAGGTACTGTATGAAGCCGTCTGCGGTCAGTATGCACAGGTTCGCCTTGAACTCGATCGCCTTCTCAGGGCCCATGCCGTCGATGGCCTTGCACAGCGTGAACAAGTACAAACGGAGAGCCGAGTTCATGTCGATGAGGAAGTCTCGGAACTCCTTCTTCTTCCACGATTGTTCTGGGTCAGGGCACCACACAGGAGTGTCAACGCCCCTCTTCCTCGTAGGCGCGTTCCTGTAGCATCGCATCACCACGGCAACCTTGACCCACGGCACGTCGTCGGGAAGCTCGCTGGCTGCCCCGAAGGCACCGAGCCAAAGGGCCCTTCTCCTGGAGTTCACGTAGACCTCGCAGAACTGGAGCAGCAAGGGGATGAACTGCGCTTTCGTGCTCCCGAGCCCAACAACGAACGAGAACAGCTCAATGAAGTCTGGGTCCTGAACGACTCGATCGAGTTCGTGCATGACGGATAGCTTGACCTTTTCAAAGGCAACCTGATCCGCAACTGCGGCGTGCAGCTCCGCGTCAACAGCCTTGCACAGAACACGGAGCGCGGTGAGTTCAGTCGTTTGCAACGCAAAATCGGCTCCTTTATTGAGGGACTGGCTGATGAGCGAAGCACCAGTGGGTTCCTCGTCCATGATTTTCCAGCTAAGCACTTCCATGAGCATACCCCCCTGCACGAGTTTCTTAGCGACAGGGTCATGTTCCGCCACTGCGGCCATGTCGAGCTTGCCGTCCTTATCCGGGGGGGGGATAAAACAACAAAAAAAGAAGACAAAAAAAAAAAAACAAAAAAAAAAAAAAAATTAACGAAAGAAAGAAAGCACGTGCTTATACAAAAAAATAAAAAAAAACAAAAAAACAAAAAAAAAAAAAAAACAAAAAAAAAAAAAACAAAACAAAAAAAAAAAAAACAAAAAACAAAAAAAAAAAAAAAAAAAAAAAAAAAAAAGCCTCGCGCTCTCGTCCTCCGTGAACTCCATGCCTTGGGGGATGGGCCACTTGGCTCCCAGGGCGCACGCCCGCAACACGAGGCACAAGTGTGAGTGCGAACACGTCCCATACGCAACGTCTGTTCCGCAACTGCGGTCGAAGCACGCAGCGAGGTGGCCGGTCGCTTTTTCCAGATTGTACTCTGTGTACGTCTGGAACGTCGGGTCCTCCTTTTTTCTCAGCACCAGCTCTTGTGCTGGGTACATCTGAACTCAGACACCTTCGTGGTCAGCTTCGGCTTGCGTGAATCCAGCCAGGAAGATTTTCACAGCGAGTTCCCGAACCCTTTCCTGCTGAGGGTAGTGCCCGCCTCGGTTGCCCGTGTGCGGGGCGAGCATGAGCACAGGGAGGCGCACCTTGTCCCCTGTCCTGATTCTAGACCTCAAGGCGTTGGCCCTCTGAAAGATCCCTTGCGTTCCGCCTGGAACTGCGGCTGTCTCGTCCGCCACTGCGGCTTTCTTGTCCGCCACTGCGGCATTATCTGTGCCGACGCTGTCGTTCATATCTGTGCCGACGCTGTCCGCCACTGCGGCCCAAAGCTCCGATATGGCGGACTATGGCACGACGTCCGTCGCTCAGGGTGGAGGCGTGTGTGCCAGGAGCCCAACGACCTGCTGAGCCGAATGCCTGCGGACGACTGAAGGCTCAGTTTTAATCCAAAATATCGGGCGAGAGCTTGGGGGGGGTGCAGGCTGGAGGAGGGAGGGGGGTGCAAGCTGGAGGAGGACGAGGAGGGGAAGGGGAAGGAGAGCTAGGACGGAGGTGGCGGGGGGATGCGGCCTGGAGGAGGACGAGGAGGGAGGAGGGGGGAGGGAGGAGGGAGGAGGGAGGAGGGAGGAGGGACGACGACGACGACGACTGCTGACGACAGACGACAGACTTGACGACGACGACGACCGACGACGACTGCTGACGACAGACGACAGACGCGACGACGACGACGGCAGCGACGACGACGAGGACGGACGACGACGATGAAGATGACCCAGCGCGCGCACACTTATTGCAAACTGCGGCTTCGCAACCGCGTGCTCTCCTATTATACGCAACCGCAACTGCGGCTTCGCAACCGCAACCCCGCAACTGCGGGCTATCCTACACCGCAACCGCAACACCGCAACTGCGGGCTATCCTACACTGGGATGCACTACGCAGGCAACAGGCGCCCAGTAATTAGTACCGAGCTCTGTTCCGCAACTGCGGCTCCTCGGTCTTGCCGCACTCACCGCTCGTCCGCAACTGCGGGAGATCGCGCCTCTTCGTGCTTCCGCTTGCTCGCCCGACTTGCGCGTCCGTGGCCGACGAAGACGATGTTTCGGTGGATGCCCTCGCACCAGTGCGTGCTGAAGGTCTTCTCGTTGAGCTCCTTCTGAATGACCTTGCCGATTGGGGGCAGCGCTGCCAAGTGGAGCTTTTCTCTGACTCCGCTACTGCGGTCAGGGTCATCCTCCCACTTGGGCATGTACTTCGCTGGAACCCAGCGCCGAGAGATGATGGAGTCGCTTGTTCGATGCATCCAATCAGGGAGCCACTGGGGATCGTTCTTCGATGGCCTCCCTGCAAAATCAATGTTGTAGTCCGCAATGCGCACGTCGCACGGGCCAATGGGGAGGACGTAATTCGGATGCATGACGCGTGTGCCCTTCACAATGCCTCCGAACAGGGCGGGTCCAGCCCTGAACACCACCCCCACCGGGCAGGTGCAGCTGGCTCCGCAACTGCGGCCCAATGCTGCGAGCTGCTCAGGCGGGATGTCAAACAGGCCGCGCAAGAACCGCACATCATTTTTATGGATGGCAGCAACCGCGTCCTTGAAGAAACCTGGATGCCACGCTTGTTGTTCTGTTTGCGTGATCTTGTGTTGGAGACGTTCGGTGACTGCGTGTCTGGACACGACGGCAAAACGGATCACCGCGGCAGGATTCATCTCGGAGCCCTTCAGGCGAAAGCTCAGGATCGTGACGGCGTGGGCGGCCCCATGAACATGACCCGCAACTGCGGTCTCTGCGATGATGTGCGGGCGCACGAGCACCAGGCCCGTCTCTCTGAACAGGGGAACCGTCGTCCAGTAAGGCTCCTCGGAGGCGTTTTTCATAGTGACAGCGTTGTCGATGGCACTCCTGAGTCCAACGCGAACGTCGTAGCTGCAAGCGCCTTCGACGGTCCCCGTGCGGAACAGCTCGGGGTCCCATACGACGAAGACGACCGCCGCAGTTTGGTGCAAGATGCACCTGAAGACATCTTCCTTTGTTGCCACCTTCGTGATGACCACCACGTTGAACACCAAAGCGATGGTGGACGGAACCCGATTGCCGGCTTCTGTACGAAGGAATCCTTCGTTCCACTTGGGGCGTTCCCCAAAGTAGTTTATCCCTGGAGGGGACCTGGTCCGCTGCTTCTTCCGCGGTGCTCCCGCATCTTCCCGCATCTGCGGTTCCGACGGAGGCCCCGCGCGACCCCGCGACTGCGGTTCTGACAGCGGCGAGTCTTCCGTGGGAGGCGGCCTTTTCCTCGGCCGCGAATCGGCCGAGGCGGTTGTCTCGGCGGCTTTCTCCTGGGAGGCGGCCTCGTCTTCGGGTTGGGCGCCTCGTTTGGACTCGGCTGCGAGCATCACGGCCGAGGGCGCGCTGCTCCCAGATGAGCCGCGCGCGGCACCTGGCTCGCCGGCCACCCCCGCAACTGCGGTCTCGGTGGCGGCTCCCGTCACTGCTGGTTGGTCCTGCTGCTTCGTCGGCGTCTGCGCCCGAGGCCCCCATTTTGCCTTGGGGGTCAAGCGCGCCCTGCGCAACTGCGCCTCTTCGCGCCTCCCACCAGCAGAGCTCCCACTCGCAGCGCTTATCGGCGGCGGCGGCCGATATTCGATGGCCGACCGCGAGGAGCTAGACGACTGCGGGGAGGCCTCGCGCGGCGGTCGCTCGGGGCTTCCGCTACTGCGGTCCCCCGTCGGCCCCGCGACTGCGGCATCCGCGGCAGCCCCTTGCGCGCCGAGCCTTTCCCGCAGTTGCTGCTTCAGCTCGGCGAACCGCTTGTCGACCTCGGCTTTGCGAGCTGGGTCCATGGCGTGGCCGCGCGCGGCCCCCGTCCGACGGGGGAACTGCGGCCGGCTTGGGAGAGGAAGGACAACGAGGGAGACGGCCGGGATGAGGACGAGGAAGGCGAAGAGGAGGATGGAGAGGACGCGACGGAAGAGGATGGCGCGAAGAGCTCAGACGAGGGTGAAAGGAGCAAGGGGACTGCGACGAGGATGACGGGGCAGAAACGGAGGAGGAGGAATCAACAAAGTCCGCAACTGCGGCCCTCGGGGGGGACTACGACGAGGACGACGGGAAATGACTCGGCCAACGGAGGCGGGCTACGGCCAACGGAAGGAACTGCGACGAGGAGGAAAGGCGGAGGGAGGAGACTGCGACGAGGACGACGGGGAAGGGGCGACGAGGACGACGAACAACTGCGGATCCATCTGTATAAGTACCTGTCTCCGCAACTGCGGCCGCGCTAATTAACGTCACGAGTGCTTCAACGGAGGTGATGCGCGCCCGAAGCACCTAATTACAGCGGTCAGTCGTGGGAGCGCCGCAACTGCGGCCAAGCTGTATGAAGTCGCTAGAAGGCAGCGCCGCAACTGCGGCCGAAAGCGCGCATAGTGAGTCAAACGAGCGCGGCGTCACGCGATCGGTCCCCGCAACGGCGGTTCCATGGCTGCGCAATCCCGCAACTGCGGTGTCAAGGCTGCGCGGACCACCGCGGTTGCAGCTGCGCCCCCTTGCTCGCGTCGAACCGCCCAGGATTCGGATGGGCGTGCAGCATCTTCCAGAACGTGAACGTTCCGTGGCCATCGCTCTTGCCGAGACCTGCCCTCGGGCCCCGCACGGGATGCGAGTGCGGCCCCACCTCATACGTGTTGAACTTCGGGCTAGACCAGGATGGGTGGACGCGAATGCCCGAGCCGTCGTCGCGGATGAGGACGAAATCCCACTGGGGCAGAGGGATTCTTTGCGCCTGTCCTCTGTCCACCCCTTTCGTGTGCCTCATGTTGTCGAGACTGCTAGGGCACGGGCGGCACTCGCAGCGGACCATCCCGCGACTGCGGTCATTGTCAGGGCCGCACACGACGCGCAGCATTGTAGGTCCATCCATCTGCGCGACCATCTCCAGCCAAGACCACGGCACTTTGACAGTGTGGTCCCAGTCCCAATCCCTGTTGTCCTGCGCCTTCCCCTTTGCGCGGTACTTAAGGATCTCCGAAATTTCCTCCGCAACTGCGGTACCTCCGAAGACGGGCGTGCGGCTGCCGAAAGGGTTTTCTCGGTCTTCGTACTCGTCTCGGAACCACTTCAAGGCCGCGTTGTGCTGCTTATAATTGCCGTTCCAGTTCGCCCTGAAGTTCTCGAAGAATTCCAACTTGAAAATTGGCAGCGGCTCATTGCGCACAATTTGAAACAGCGCAACTGCGCCTTGTTCTTCGCGCCCTGGGGAAGCAGGGGACCGCCTCCTTTGCCCGCCGCTGTTGCGGCCGCGGGCTCCGCGGCAGGAGAACCTGCCGAGGCACTCGAGCGGCCACCTTCCCATGCATTCCACCAGCCACCCTCGTCGTCCCACCAGCGGGCGCCCTCCATTCCCCAACCCTCGCATCCGTTGCAGCCCCATCCGCCGCCCTCCCATCCGCGACTGCGGTCACTTCCGTCGCCGCCATCCTGCGCTTTTCCTCTCCATCCGCCAAGAGAATCTCCGCCGCCCCATCCGCCACTGCGGTCACCTCCGCCGCCGTATCCGCCACTGCGGCCGCCCCAACCCCCACTTGTTCCCCAACCGCCGCCGCTGCTCTTTGAAGAATCCGCAACTGCGGCCCGTGTTTCCTCTCCCGCTTTGTCATCCCACCCTGCACGCATCTCTGCCCCGACTGCAGGCCGCGGAGGCGGGCGCGAGCCCGCCCAACCGCCGTGAAACCTACCGTCGGCGCGGGCTTGAGCCAAACGTGCATGGAGGAGGAGGATGAGGAGGAGGAGGGTGAATGTGAGGAGGATGATGCGTTCCTGGGAGGTGTGCCTTCGCGTGCAACACAAGAGCCCTGATAATTCCTGAGGCCCCTCCAACAGCCAAGGACGCGGATGACAAGAAAGTCGAGAAGATTGGGAACCGATTGAGGATTAAGAGGCGTGCGACGAAAGGGATGATGATGACGAAGAGGAAGAACAGTGAAGGGGAGGAGCGGACAGGAATTATGGAGGAGTGATAGCAGAGGAGGAAGAGGGGGAAGGGGGAGGAGGAGGAGGAGGAGGAGGAGGGAGAGGAAAAGGGGAGTAGAGAGGTAGGAAGGGTAGAGAGAGGCGGAAAGGTGGAGGAGGAAGAGGAGAGAGGAGGAGGAGGAGGGAGGAAGAGGAGGGAGGACGACGACGACGCGAGGAGAGAGGAGGATAGGGAAAGGAGAACGGGGACCAGGGGACACGGACGGAGACAACATCAAACAAATGTAGGGGGAGGCGGCGCGGCAGGAGGACGAGGAGGAGAAGCAGGAAGAGGAGGAGGAGAGGGGGGAGGAAGAGTGCGCGTGAGACTGGGAGAACGAGGTAATTAATTAGAGAGGGAACGGGGGAGGAGGGAGGACAAGGAAGAGCATACAGCGACGAGAAGAGGAGAAGGAACAGACTAAGGCTCCTGCTGATCGCATTTCCGCATCGTTCAAAGCAGTGCCGGGGCACTGCTTTGAACGACTGGTGATGTTCAAAGCAGTTCCCCGGCACTGTGTTCCATCGTCGCCGTTATAAGGGCTATTGGATTACTAGTCTCCCTGTGGAGGAATTCTGCTTGAAGACTAGCAGGAACTCGGGCGAGCCCTCCCAGGCCCGGGCTGCCCAGTTCGAGAAGAAGGAACGCGAACTCTTGGAACAGCTCAGAGCCATAGACGGCGAGGTGACCGAGGTGATATTGAGACCCCTCCGCACCTAGTGGTTCGTGGTTCCTTCGGAAGTCCAGGTTGACAATGGTACAGCGCGGAGAACTTACGGCCACCGCTGGTGGCGGCTTTGACTACGCCAAGATTTACAAGACTCTGCTGACGAGGTTCCCGGTGAAGGCGCTGGCAGAGCTTGACGGCAAGTCTCGGCGCGACAAGGCCTTCTACGACGATGACTTCGATGTCGCAGATGGCAGATGAGGAGATCGGTGGAGAAGATATCGATGAAATTCTGGAAGTGGTGGAGCAGCTGATCAACCTGGCGGATGAAGGTGAGGAGCAGACAGCTGATGATCACAGCGCGGACAATGAGGCGTCCGCAGAGTTCAGACAAGTAGGCTGGAGCCTCGAAGGGATGCGAGAAACTTGCTCCGACGACTGCGAGCGTCGCGGGACTACTGCCCCGTGTTATCGCTCAGCGACGACCCCGCACCGCCACCTCCAGCCCCTGGTCGAGGACAAGGCCGTGAGCGAGGCTATGGTCATGGGCGGTTCAGCGACGTAGAGGCCGCCCTCGCTGCGACGCGGCTCACGCGGGCGGCCGCCGGGACCCCTCCAAGACGAAGTGCCTCGCTTGTCCTGGCCACGTCCATCGCGAGGCAGACTGCCCCGAGCGGCTCAACGGGAAGACCAAGAACAACGGCGACCGCGCCCAGGGCAGCACCCCACAACAGTTTCATACGATCAGCCCTGGACGAGTGCGTGTACGTCCTGGCGGAGAGACAGGATCTGGGCGACCCTCGGCATCGAGGCCACGAAGAGCCCGGGCGGAGTCGAGGGCATCGAGAACCTCATGCACGAGATGCTCGACCAGCACGATGAGGAGTTTAAGACTAGCAGCGAATCATGTTCGTTCACGTCCGGCGACGGTCTCCAAAAGAGCTCGATGGGTACGGGTTAGTTATAGGTGACGGCCGGTACGAGATCAGCCTGTCGGTGATGGCGAATCGCGTTCCGATCCTCCTGGGTATGAGCATCCTGACCGACTCCCCGAAGGTAGTGGTCGACTGCGGCCGCAACTGGATCGGCGTACCGACCCTCGGCAACAGGGCAACCAAGGCCGTCGATCTGTCGACCCCGCTGTGGTGGGAGGTGGTGTCCCTGTCCTTGCCAAGTGGTGGTTGCCCGACGTCAGAGGCGGCCGCACCAGAAGCACTGGTCGAGGAGCTGCCCGACGAGACCGCCCCGTGCCGCTGCTGTCTCGCCGAGCGCTAGGGACAGCGCCCCCTGGTGATGGCAGCGAGTGAGAACTGTTCTCGATCGTCGACCGCATCGCCGGGGGGGGGCCCATCCGACTCGGTAAGTTGGCGGCGCGCACAGGGGGGTGGGGGGAGGAGGGAAGGTTTCTTAGAAGCACCCTGCTTCTTAGAAGGCGCTGGCCCTGTGTCTACAGAGAAGGCCCGCGCCGTCTAAGATGTAGGGGTGCTTCTAAGAAGCCCTCCCCCCTCCCCCCACCCCCCCTCTGCGCGTGGCTGAGTCAGCGCGAGTACAAAACACATTCCAAAGCGACGGAAACATCGGTGACACAGACACCTACCAGGGCGACGGAAACGGCGACACGGAGCGGATCAACGGAAACCTCGGTATTGGACGGGCGACCGGTAAACTCGTCGGACACCGCCATATCAGCCAACATAGACATCATCAGGTGGAGAGTCAACCGCAACTCAGCATCAGGACCAAGTTAGAAGGAGTCAACAGCCCGAGAGAATCGTGAAACAGACAGTCCAGAAGGAACCCGGAACAAACCGTTGTTCCTCATCCTGCTGTCCACAGCCACGTTCGGCTCGATTCATAAACTCGGCAACAGCCACAACCAGCAGTCTTCCACGACCTCCAGTCTTCCCAGGCCGCCACCGGCCACTTTGATGTCATGCAGCGGTTCTTCAGCTGGGCCATCATCGGAAGCACAGCCACTACCTGTGCCTGTGGCCCGTCCAGAATGGAGCCGCCCCCGTATGAGAGCAGCACCAACGACACCTCCCTCAACGGCACCGACGTCACCGTCAGGAGCGGCTCCGACAACACCAGGATCGTGGGCAAGCTACAACCCAACGGGCAAATGTGCACGCTGCGGAGCAACGGGAAGGACTGAGCGCGGATGCAGTTGAGTCGGGGGTCGTAGCCACCAATGCCTCCGACGGCTCTTGGCACAGGGAGCTCCAGGGACGCCCTGGACAGCGACGTCGACCGCGACCACGGTGGGTCCATCCACGGGGACGAGACACCTCCGAAGAAATGCTCGCGTTGCGGAACGGCCGGGAGCACGGCTCGTGGATGCAGCTGCCGCGGAGGGCAGAGCCACCAGCGCGCGAAGACCCCCGCCGAGTCGAGCAGGGGCCGGGCGGTGGCTCTGCGCTGGCGGCGTCTCGGCAGCAAGGCGGCCCCTCCGGAGCCTCAGGACGACCGGGAGATCATGGCAGGGATGCCGGACGGCTCGGACCTCCAGGGGACGGACACGAAGAGGAAACGCTAGGGCAGCTC
>CAUYUJ010014294.1:819903-850825 GCA_963575745.1 Prorocentrum cordatum
GGGTCAAAATGGCCTCAAGACGGTCAAGAAGACCTTCAAGATGCCCACGTGTTCCCCGAAGGCTTTTCAAACCGACTCGGGAAACACATGGTCCGATAGCTTGGCAGGTCTGACCTCAACGTTCGGCCACATAGGCGCGTCCAAAAAGGCAGGGGGCGGCGGTGATTCGCCGCAGGCGGAGTTCTTCGATCCGCCGCCCCCTGTCATTTCATCGCAGGGGTGCCTGGCGTGCCAAATTATATGGGTTTTGGTTTTGGTTTTTTTTTCCGAAAGAACTCCCCCTGGGGCTCCGGCGCGTCCCGCTGACCACCCGGAAACTGCACAAGTCAATGCCTGTTCCGTCCCAAGATGGCCCAAGACGGTCCCAAGACGGCCAAGATGGCCCATGATGGCCTCCAAGATGTCTCCCAGACAGCCAAGATGGCCTCCAAGACGGCTAAGATGCTAAGATGGCCCCAAGATGCATCCAAGACGGCCCAAGATGGCCTCAAGATGGTCTGAGACGGCCCAAAAGGCCCGCAAGAGGCCTCCAAGACGGCCCAAAAGGCTTCCAAGAGGTCCTCCAGGACGGGCCGAAGAGGCCAAAACCATTGATGTCCCTTAGGTTTTTGAAGGAATTGGGCATTCGCTTCTTCTCGGACCCAAGACGGCCCAAGAGGCTCCCAAGATCGCCCCAAGATCGCCCAAGAGGCCTCCAAGATGGCCCCATAAGCCCCAAGACGGCCCAAGAGGCCTCCAACACGCCCAAGATGGCCTCCAAGACACCCAAGATGGCCCCCAAGACGGCCCCGAAGCGCCCCAAGTCGAAAACACACTGGTAAGCTTAGGTATGTGTTACGCTTTAAGCGTTGCCATATCCCAGGCTTTGGCTCATATCGCATGAGCAAGAGAGCAAGACGAAGCATGGGATCTGGAGTAAAGGATAGGATGGGCATCGTCAATGGAAAAGGTATTTTCCGATCTCAGATACAAGTCGCGCGCCTCGATGAGGCACAATCACATATTTGGCCGGGCCCGGCTTGAGCCAGGCACGGCAGCGGTACATGCTCGATTTATACCTCGCCTTTAACCTTCTCCGTTTAAAGTCGGAGGGGGAGGAGACGAGCAGGCACCGCACTTCTACATTATGCGGAAAAACAATGCTAAGCAGCAGCGGCTGCCTACAAGGAAAGGGCGCGCGAGTAGCCTCGCTACCGGCGAGTTTCCTCGCTATTAAAGCGCACCTGCCCGCGGGTTTCCCCGCTAGCTCGGGAGGCAGGGCCGTCCTGAGACGACCTGCCCGCCCTGTACGGTGTATGTTTCTTCAGCTCGTGCTTGAAGGATTGCTGGCCGGCCATTACTTGTAGGAGCAACGCGCGGTCAATACTACCTTTGGTATGACCATCGGCAGTCATATCCCGCGTGTCACACCATTGAACGCTTTCAACGATTCCGCACTCCATCATCTGGCGGATCCAGCTAATGTGCCCAAGCAGAGTACATTCTGTGGGCTTCTTCAGATCTTTGCTAGACAAAGACTTGAAGACAGACTCGGCATCAATAGTCAGAGTGACTTTGATACAAAGACCACCCATTTCCAATATGTTCTTTAACTGTGTGGGGGTCAATGGTCCCGAGTGTAGCTCGTGGAGCGTTACAATGGTCGGGTAGCAGTCTTCCTAGTTGTGGGCTGCTGCCAGTGTTTCCGCAGAGTAGCTCGAACGCACCTGCAGTCGATGAGACTTGCAGTATGCGTCCACCAGGTGCACGACGGGTTTCCCCGCTTGCGTGTGGCCACGCCTCAGCAGGTTAGCCCCGCGGATGCCATAGCCTTTGACTTCGTCGTCTTCATCTCCGTTGAGACGACGATAGCCAGAATCGCTATGCAGGTCGACTTCTCCTGTTGGAGTCATAGCATGATACACGATCTTCATCGGACCTGCCTGCAATTTTCTGGTAACCGCGTTTAGTCGTCGTACCTGGATGTTTGTCGGTTCTTGGATACGTTGTAGTGAGACAACATAGACCATTAGCCATACCTGCGTGATCAACGCATAGGCTAGAGCGCCACGAAGACTGACGAACATATCAGAAATCGTCTTTGTCGCTTTGCTCTCAGGATCAGCTCCTGTGAGTACTGGATGTGTGATAGGACGAAGCTGTTTGATGTATTCGTCCTGATCAAGAGTGACGCTCCCATCATCGGTCTTGTTATACCGAACGGCACAGTTTGTGTATGTGTGCTTGTTCAGTTTGCACTTCCCAATCGTATCTTCAACACACTTGACATACTTGTCAATAGCCTCTTCCTTCCCAGTCATATTGATGTCATCAACGTGCTTGGCTGTCAAGAGGTTTGGGCTCATCTCGAATTCTTCGTCGTATGAAGTAGGCTGTAGCCCAAAGCTCCTAGTGATGGTCCTGAGCTTCAGCGAGAATGCCCTGGGAGCATCCTTCGTGCCTGTCCCCGGTTTCAGACACCGGAGACAATGCTTTGATTCGTCATATGACTCAAAGCCTGGCAGTGTGCGAAGGACAGCTGCTGACCCAGGTGGTTGTGTGAAACACACCACACGTTCTTTCTCGCCCGTTGCCGCGGCGAGCTCGCCATAGGTCAGTCCCTTCAAGAAAGCCATGTTGATGTCCAGGGAAGCGATGATCCAAGCTTTGTTGCATGCAGCAGAACTTGCGAGCAGTCTCTGGCTGGACCTCCTTGCCGTGCCAGAGAAGGTTTCGACATCAAAGGCTTCAAGGTCCATGAAGCCACGGAGTACCAAGCGTAACCTGATCGCCCTTTCCATTTCGCCCTTTTCGTTCTTGACAAACTTCCATTTGTATACGTAGCGTGAAGTCATGATGTTAGACGCTTTGCTCAAGTCAGTCATCTGGAAGCATTTGTTGTCAAGCCAAGTCTTCAATTCTGTGTAGAGGGCTTTGGAAACTTTGACCGGATTTGCTTGGATGTCGGCCTTCGTGAGTAGATCGTCTTCCTTGACGTCCACGGCACGTTTGGAGGCAGCGCTAACGTATACTCGCATAGTTGTGACGCTGCTGTCATCCAACAATCGGTGTTGCTGCTCGGACAGGACGACTTTGGACATGTCTGCAGTGAAGCAGAGCTCGATGTACTTCCCGTGCTCATCGGAGTCCAGATCATATTTGCTATCCGGATCCGTGGAGCATAAGGGAACGTAGTAAGAAGTGTCCATGTCGTATCCTGGCGGGTGACCCCGCTCCGGCAAGTGGCCTTGCACATCTTCACAAGTCGTAGAGACTAATACACACTGTGTGTCTGTCATGTATGTGAACTGTATGCATGACTTCCTCTGTGTCAGCTTCAAGGAGTGTTCTGTCATCCATCAGTTCAGCATACCACGACTTCAAGACAAAAGCATCCAGATCTTCTTCTGTTTCCTCTATGATGGTCGGGAGCCGACCATCGTTATCCGTAGGAGGCTCCTCAGGAGCAGCTGCTGGAGATGATTCGCTTGGTGGTGGACCATCAGCGAGTTCCTCAAACTTAGTGAGGTCTTGGTCAAATCCAGCAGACGGCTTCCTGGATTTAAGACACTGGATGATGCGTGAGTGTGTAGATCCTGTGATGTCATAGATGTTCAAGGCAGTGCCATCAGCTTCATAGTAATGAAAACCAGGGGTCACATCATTATCATAGTACACTAGTGTACAGCTGTCTGCATAGGGTGCAGCAGGCAACTTCGTCAGGCTCTTGGCAAGTCGTACAGCAACAACGTTTTCAATACGAAAGTAGTTGCGAATGAGGTACTGAAGAGCCAAGTGCACCTTAGGCGAAAGTCGGCTCGCAGCAGTCATCTGCAGCCGACCCTGTTTCGCTGGTAGATATCCGAAAGTCATGGCGGGTTTCCCCGCTGGCAGACCGGCAATAAAGGCCAATTCTGTCCGAAGGGCCGTATTGTCCGATCCTATCTCGCGGACCATAAGTGCTTCGATGTACAGCGTGTGTCGTGTGTCAGGATACTGTACTCGCACTTCGCGACTGCCGACCTTCACGATGACCTGGCCTCGGTCAGGTTCGTTGCGGATGACCGGGTATGGACCACTCCATCCACCCCAGTCGTCTTTCGTGGTGGTCGGGCGATGATAGTCCCCGAGATCTCCCTCTTTGTAGTGAAATTCACCCGTAGCAGTAGTCTTCGTACGGAGAGCCCTGTTCGTCTTGGCAACCGCAGTGGCCTGCGTGATTGCCTCCAGACTAACCCTCCTGATTGTTTCCTCCCTTGAGTGATCTGATAATTCAGCGGACTGATCATGATCCAAGACAGGGAAGTCGGGAAGCATAGCTGGTTGTCTGCCATACAGCGCATTGTACGGAGACACTTCATTGTAGAAGGTAAATGCGTTGCTGGCAAACAAGGCTTCATGTAAGAGACGAGTGAAATTGAGAGGAATATTTAATCTATTCAATTCTTCTCCCATCACGTGTAAGAGGTGTCGCAGGATGCCGTTCCTAGCTTCGATAGTTGTGGCGTGTTGGCCACGCGCTCGGATACGAAGCTCTGTTCCCTAGCCTTAAGGATGGCCTTTGCTGTATCATTATTCAGTGCTCCTTCCCCATCGGAGTATAAGATTTTAGCAGGGCCATGTTGCATCCAAGTCGTATGATAGGCATCGAGAACAGTATGCATGGCGTTATCAGGAATCTCTGTGCCAGCTGCCCAGCGAATACAACGGTCGATGATGTGAAAAACAATATGTTCCTGTTTGTAAAAGAAAAGAACACATTCGACTTCCTCGTTGAAACGTCCTGGCAGTGACACAGAAGGCATCACCGTGTTGCCTGGTTTGTCCCAGGCTCGACATTCTCTACACGAGTCGCAAATGCCTTTGATCAGACTCAAACGGGTTTCACCCAGACCAACCTTGGTTAGAATCATCCGCATTTTTGGCTCCTTGGCATGAAACCATCTCAGGTGGAGTTTGCGGAGTTCTCGCTGCACTACAGCTGGGTCGAAGCTGCGCAGGTTTTGGAGGCTGAGCTGAACGTCTAAGCGAGTCCAATCAGGGAGCCTTGGCCTTGGCCTCGGCTCTGCTTGAGGCTGCGGCGGTGGTGGAGGATCTCCTCCCTCCATGCGTCCGCGCCTTGCTGCAACATGTGGCAGTCTACGGTGATCGTCAGAGCTGCCAGCGCCAGTGTTGCCACCATTAGCCCCTTCGGCTCTGGTGATGTCATGGCTGCTGGCGCCTGCGGTTGGATCGCCCTCACCAGGCCGTGGCGGCCTTGGCGCGCGTATGCGCGCTCTCGCGGCCGGCGCCGCTTTTGCGGCTGGCGCCGCTTCTGCGGCTGGAGCCGCTTCCGCGGCTGGCGCCGCAGGAGCGGCTTGCCCCGCCGGGCGCGGCTGGCCAAAGTTATCTGGCAGCTTCCATTTTTCGGCGAATCTGCATTGGCCAGATATCGTGGTGTGGTGAGGATTGCTCTTCTGATATTCCTTCTTACAGCTTGGACAGTCCCAGTAATACGGTTCAACATCATACCACCGACACATCTTCGGATCCCTGCTGTGCTTTGGTGATTGCTTGTAGTTGTTGTCCACACAGCCAGGGCACCCAAGACCGCCAGGTGGTGGTCGCCAGATTTCTCCGTTTGGGTGTCTCCGGATTGTTGGTCGTCCAAGTCGTAGCCAGCACTGTTTGTTACGAACGCATAGCTGCGTTCGCGATTCGCGAATGGATCGCGACCGTAAGCAAACAGATCTTTGGCGATTTGCACCGCATCAACGATCAGTGACTGCATTCTGTAGGTATACTGTGCCGCCCTTGCTAGTTCTCTGTTGCAAGCATTGGCGTGCACATGATTACCTGGACAACGCTTGCCTCTGAAAGGTGCCAACAACTCTTCTTTGTTTGCCATCATCTGCGTTGGCTTGCGGATGTATTGTCCAAACGAATCTTTGAGACCAGTCGTGCATTGATCAATAATCGTTTGGCAAGTGACCTTGCGTTGTGCCAGTTCCTTCCATGGCTTGATCTCATCCACCCACGTGCCCATTGGTTGTTCCCTGAGAAAGAAACGTCTTAGGTCGTCTTGTAATAGAGCGACTGTTCCACAGAACGTGATGTGAGGCAGGTCCTCTTTGTGGTGTTTAAGCCACGTATCATGATTGACCTGTGCATTGAAATAGGAAGGAAGTCCAGTAGTTCTGCAGCTTTGCTGCAGAATCGTGATCTTGACAAAGCAAGTCTTGAGGTAGTGGAGGACTGCTCTTTGTACTTCCGAGTTTCCAAGGTCAACCATAGATATCTTATCAAGGTTCCCGCCTGACGAGAGTCCCCTCTTGAAGGCTAATATGGATATACCACCCTTGCCCCCACATAATTCAAGCATGTCCACTTGATTTTTTCTGCCGTAGCATAATGACTGGACCATCGAGAAGACATCAGCATGTGAGTCAGCGGGTTGCCCCGCCGGTAACATCATGAAGATGTCCTCTGATTCGCTGTCCGAGTCCGAGTCGTCAAGAGGAACGTCGTTGAAATATGAGGAGCAGTCAAGTCCTTTGAGGTCCTCTCCACAGTCGTCGTTACCGTCTTCCACTTTCTTCGGGACTTTCTTCGGTTTGATGCCGGCCTCTTTGTCAGCTTTCTGCTTTTCTTTCTGTTTTATCCTGGCATCAGTGGGCAACGCAGTTTCCGCGGAGAGATCCGCTGCGGAGGAATCCGCTGTAAAGTCAGGAAATGGCGGAATTTCAGGAAGGTTGTTGGTGGGTCGCGTTTGGCAACGCTCAATCGAAGGGGGAGGAGATCGATCGTCGTCGACGATCGTCACACGCTTTGGGCGTGGCCTTCGCGACTCACCATTGCCATGAAAAACTGGAGCCGGAGGCTCCCAGTATAGCCGAGTACTGATGTTTGTAACCCCATCAGGTAATGGAGCTACATAATTGTACCCAGTTGGCTGATCCAGAATTCTAATATCTTGAACGATCTTATTCGTGTCCAGGTCGGTCGTGACTCTACGAACAACATGGTCCCATTGAGGGCCCTTTTGTGGACATTGGACGTAGTGTCTGACCTTTTTGTCAACGCGAATACACACGCTGAGGTGTACCGCACTCCGCTCATTCCTGATCATGTTGGCTTTATCGAGTTGATCAAGGAAGCGTGCAATAATGATAGCCAAAGTTTTATACCGAAACTCGGCACGTTGCTGATCTTGGCCATACCAATCCAAATCATGTTCTTTGTGTGAGCCACAAGTACATCTCCATAAGTTTAGCGGTATATGAGGACAAGATGTAGCAACTTGTATATAAGAACCACTGGGATATTTACTGGAGCGGTCAAACTTGATACCGAAATGACAGAGTCTCATTCGTAAAATGCTTAGCTTCAAATCTTCGATAACATCTTTGATCGGACCCTGTTTCCAGAAATACCCGGGTGGCCCCAGGATAACAATCTGCATTCTCAGAGCACGCGCTTTGATCAGGAGATTTTGTATACGTTGATAGTGTGGTCCCGCCCTCTTTCCTGGAGTACGAACGTACCAATCAGAGGGTGTGGCCACCACAACATATTGTAGTCTCCTGCCAACAAATTTCCCAAATACTGTGTTCCAGTTGAAGTCATTACCTCATTATGGGTAATCCGGTCGCTTATATATCCACGGGTTCGGAGTTCAGCGCAAGCTGTGCGAATATCTTCGATGACAAGACATTTTGAATGATATTTTTCCTCTCGGGCCTCAGCGCGGCCAACGTAAGTCGCGAGGAGGCCGGTATTCGGCTTCTCTTCGCAAGCGAGCGCCGCCGGCGCGCCCGCCTGCCCCCGTCAGCGGCGGTCGTGTGACCACGTTGCCGTCTGACTCGGGGGCATGCCGTTAGCGGATGGCTCCGCAGGAGTCGCTGGTGCGGCTACGCTCACGATCTCCACGCGGGTTGGCCCCGCAGAGTCCGACGAACCTCCGCCCGTGTAGCTTGGTGGCGGTGGCGGTGACGCGGGTGGCCCCGCTTGGTCCTCAGGTGTCCATTTATTCACCGCCTCCTGGACTGCCCAGAATATCTTAGACTTCAGGGCATCCTTCATATGTGGCCAGGTCCCTTCGGGACACTGTTGGCCCTCCCACCAGCTGTTCAGCGTCCTGTCCACGATCAAACGGGTCGTGTCTTCCAGGAGCTGCTTGTCGAGATACGGCTCGACAATGTACGTATCAGTCGTGGCGGTCATGGACTGTCCCGTCGCGGGTTGCCCCGCTGTGGTCTCGGCGGGTGGCCCCGCACTTACTCCGGCGGGTGGCCCCGCACTTACTCCGGCGGGTGGCCCCGCACTGACGGGGTCCTCTTCGTTCTCCGTCTCGGTGTAACCATCTCGACTGCTGCGGATTGTGAAGGTGTTCGTGACCGTCTGGCTTTTAGCCCCGTCATACAGACCGCAGGGAATCGCGAGATGTCCCGAGGGAGTTTTCTTCGCCCTCAGGACCTTGGCACCCCTTCCCAGCTTCAGGGTGTAGTCACCGCTGGGGAAGATAACCTTCTGGTAGCCTGGCTTCAGCACGATGATCGTGTCACGTGCTTCCATGGCACCAAGGCCCCAGATGGCCGGGAGGTTGGCACCCGAGCCTTCTGCGATGTTGGAGGCATACTCCTCGATACGGGGGCTTGCCTCAGTGGCGTATTGCACCCCGATCTTGAAGTTGCCCATTTTCCGACATATCGCAGCACCCTCACCGACACCGTTAATGTAGAGGGTCTTGCTCAGGGTGCATATGGCAGGTCTATGATTGTACCTGGCCATAGCCTCCTGAAGGTTCGCGCCGTATTGGCTCCAATGATGTTCACGTTGGAGCCAATGTCTAGCATGAACGAGATGCACGGCAGTCCGTCTTCGTCGGGAAAGAATGTCCCAATCCGCGCTGCCAGAGCCATCGTACCATGGTCATCGGTGTGGTACGTAATCTGTGAACCGAGTGTGCCTTTCAACAGGCGTTGTTCAAGCACCCATTGACTCATGGTTAACTCGGTGCACCACATCTGCTCATATTGGCGGCGCTCCTCCACGGCAATTGGTTCCTGTTCGAGAACCCAATAATTCGCAGAGAGTGTGGACATCCATTCACCTCCTGGCGGCAGCGTGTCCGTGTCGTCACGTGCATAGGTCAGCCCCTCTGTATCGATCATGAATGTGGTGTGGAACTGGGCTGCCTCCGCGCTCTCAGCGCTTGCCCGGCTCCTAGCGCTGACCGGGCTTGCCACGCGTGAGGTCCTGGAGTTGGCCTTCGAGTCCCGCCTCCGCTCCTGCCACTCCGCCTGATGTTGGCCTCCATTGCCCTCAGGAAACCTGGATTTGGAGGCCCATTTGCGGGTGGCCCCGCTTTGGCGGCGGGAGCCGCTTCAGCGGGTGGCCCCGCAGCTGGGGGCCCCTGTGCTCGAAGCGTAGGCAGGATTGGCATCTGGATGCCTTGCTCTGGCGCTGGCCAGGGGTATGCCTGTGCAGCTGGGGCACGTGCGGATGGCTCCGCCGATTGTGCGGCTCGAGCCTCTAGTGCCTCCACTGCTTCCCGTAGCCGACGCATTTCCCGGGCATCTGCCACGTACCTCTCCTGCTGGCGCGCTTGTTCTGACTCAGCGTCGCGCTGTCCAGCATATGGGAAATGTGCTATAACTATGCCCGGCCCACGACATACAGCGCAGGGGGCCTCGTTCGGCGCACCTGGCCGCTGATTGCGGACGTGCTGCTGTGCAAAAAGATCCCAGCATATATCGTGGAAGAAGTGCCCTCACGCCAGTCTCCACACTATGGTGCCCATCTCGTAGGTGTCCATACAGATTGGGCACTGTGTGAAGTTGTAGTCTGAAATAACTGGAGCAGGCACGTCTGGGCGAGTCCGAGCTTGGCGCTCGAAAGTGGTTTCGCCCTCCCGATATGGCGTCGGTGGCGGCCGTCTATCTGTCCGTTCAGCGGGTGGCCCCGCGTCTGCGGGTGTCCCCGCGTGGTTTTCACGCTCGATCCTTCTCTGGATCGCGCGTTGTTGGCGCAGCCTGGCGTTGTCCCGAGCCTGCTGCCTAGATGCCAGCATCGCTTGCTGCGTGTTGTGCACGTCGCGGATGTAGTCTGGCACGCTGCCCATAGCGGCTGGCACCGCGAGACCAGCTGGCTGAACTACGGTCTCGGGGTCCGTCGGCGTGGGCATGTAGGCGTAGTGCGGCATAGACTGCGCATCGACCGCTCGAGTAAACTGCAAACGAAACATCTCATTGGCAAGATTCCGAGTGTATTCGTTCGCAGGTGGCCCCGCAATCAAAGGAGTGTTATTCATCTGCGCGTAGTACTCCGGGTACATCGGCGCGTCCATGGCCTGTGCCTCTGCTGGACCGTGATTGTCCCATCCATATATCGGGTGTGATGCTATTCCTGGAATAAACACCTGTCGATATGGATTCGTGGGATCAGCATTTGGAGCATCTTCAGAAGTCCAGCTCCAGAGAGGCCGAAAGTCGCCATGATTCGCAACATCTATGTTGCGGTTCCGCAACAGGCTGGGCACTCTATCAGCTTGTTGATGCAGAAAGGTAGCCTGTGCTCTCAAGTTGGCTGCCCGACGTTCGTAGTCTGAACCTTGCTGTCCGTCAGCGGGTGGCCCCGCATGTGCGAGTGACTCCGCAGGCGTTCGCTCGGCGGGTGACCCCGCAGCCACTCCTCCTTCACTACCCCTCGGAGTGCCAAAGGGAGTGGTCGCCTGGAGTGCTGCTGCGAGCGCCGGATTCCCGCGAATCGCCTGGAGTCTTTGCCACAAGCTGTTCTCGCTCGTTTCAGACGGCGGAGTCCGAAACGGCGAGCCACCATCTGAGCCGCCCATAGGGACAAACCTCGCACCTCCAGCTTGCTGCGGAGGGCGTTGTGGTTGTGGTCCTAGGACGCCTGGTGGCCCCGCAGGAGTGCGCAGGTTCCTCTGCTGTGCGTCTTGGATACCTGTATGCACTGCCCACGGGTCAGCACGATATAGCTGATCGGTCAGTCCAGAAACGTCGGCTGGTGTCAGGTAGCTGTTGAGGGCCTGGACCCATGCCTGCTGATCCGGCCTCCAAGGAAATGCTACCGTTGCTACTGGTGTGACCACTTGTTGCCATGAACCGTCCGAGGTGTCTACCGCGGGTGTCCCCGCACCTGCGGGTGGCCCCGCCTCAGGCATGACCTCGTCTTCCTGGGCATTTATCATGAGGACTGTCTGTGTGTCGTACGGTCGTGGAGCAACATCTTGCTCGGTCATGATCAAATTGAATGGGCGACCGTCCGTCTTAGTCCAGCCCTTTAGGTACATGGCGTGATCTTCCATTACACCCAGAGTTCTGTCACACAATTTAAGTGGCAGGTAGTCATCGGTGCGAATCCTGTCGGCGGGTTGGCCCCGCCTCCGCGACTTGTCATAAGCCAGCGGATTGCTCCAGGCTTCGCCGACCCGATATTTCGCAATGCTCACAATCTGGAGGATATGATCGGGCGGTATACGTCCGTCGTGGCCCCGTGTCATGACTATGTCATTTGCTGATCTCCTTAGGGAGAAGCCACTGGACAGCATCTTGTTGATGCTGCAGAATATGAGCACCTCCGAGTCAGGACGGATGCCCGATTGAATCCTCGGGTCGCCCGGGAGGTAGGGGCAGCCGTGCACTAATTGGCGCCCCCCCTTCCTCTTAGGGTTGTCCTGTGCGAGGCATGAAAGGCCATTAGCAAGAATGTCCTTGACATACTCCCACTGTGTCCCGTGGATGAAATATACTGGGTCGTCTGGTTCTTTCATCCATGTTGTGATCGGCTTGTACAGCGACTCGGGACAGTGGATGCCTGGACTGCTGTGGCCGTTCGTGGCTCTGATGAAGTACTGTGGCCTGCGTGCCTTTGGTCGAAACCTGGGAGGCAGCAGCATGCTGTCCTCAACGCACTTCAGCTGGAGCCTGCCCTTCTGCATGCCGTGATGGTCAATCATCTCACAGCAGTTTAGCAGCACCCAATACACGTATGACGTGTGGGGCCTGCCCTTGATCAGCACCTCGTGCATTTCACGATAGCCTTTCCACTGATCATTTTCAGTCCAGTTTGTCAGCAGATCGTCAACAACAACCCAGCCATCGCATGGATCGAAAGTGCTGATCTTTTCGAAGTGTCGGCTGAATCCGTCCTTCCAATATGGACTATGGCGTAGGGCTGTAGAGAACCATATTGACACCTTGGTCATTTGCCCTTCGCGCGGCAAAGTCGGATCCATGCCGAACCTCTCCATGACCTTCAGGAGCTCTGCTTTATGCTGCGCAACGCGTAGTGGCGGCCTGTCTCGCAACATATTTCCCACGGTTTGTTGTTCACGGTCCCAGTCGTTGCGGCACTCGAAGTTACGACGATCAGGGCAATTAATGACCTCGTATCGGTCCGTATCGTCTCGAGTGACTCGTGGGTTTATGGTGCGCTTCGGGCCTTTGCCTTCAATGCCTTGCCAGTATTCGATGGCTCCCAGAGGGATGTTCCTAAGAACAGACATTACTGGCTGCCCGCGTGCGGGTGGCCCCGCTAATGCAGCTGGCGGCGCTTTAACGGGTGGCCCAGCAGAGCCTGCGGCTGTCGAGGCAGCTCCAGCGGATGACTCCGCGCCAGGGTTCGGGTGACCTTGGTCAGCAACTGCATCATCGGTTAGTTTCTGTCGGTCGCCAAATTCTTTGAGGACTCTGAAGCGTTCTTCTCTTGAGAGAATGCTTTCTGCGGGTGTCCCCGCTGCTGCAGCTGGCGCCGCTTTAGCGGGTGGCCCCGCAGAGCCCTTGTCCTCCTTAGCCTTGGCGGCCGCTTCTGCCCGCACCGACCTCATCCCAGCTTCGGGCTTCGGCTGCGCTTTCATTCGTGCCGATCCTGGTCGTGGTGCAAGGCGCGGCTGATGCAGAGTTGGAGTCCAGTCACCTCGGAAGGCTGCCTTAGGCTGATTGCGAGCTTCATCCTTGACATCGCCTTGGGTCGCCGGTGGCATCGGGGTCGATGGTCCAGCAAAAGCCTTCCTCCTCTCCGTCGCGGACAGACCGGGAGGATCTACCGGCTCAGGGTCGTCCGTCTTGGCGATCCCTCTGGCCTTCGCCCGCCCCTGTGTGCCTTCGGGGCTCTTGGACGGGTGCCTTTTTGCCGGAGTCGGTGAAGACGAGGAGTCGGCTTCAGGTCTTGGAGGTGGTCTGCTGCCCTTGCCCGGTTGTGGACCAGGAGGGTCTCTAGGAGGGCCTTCTGGCTGGCCATGATCATGGATGACCTGCCTCATCTGTCGATGTCGGCAGTACCTTTTATGGCCAGCTTGTACTTGCCATTCTCATGGCGATAGATTACCCTCGTGCAAAACCACTTCTGCGCCGAAGAGCTGCAGTACCAGCAGGCGCATCCATCAGGGAATGGATTCTCTGAGCCGTCTTCCGCCGCCCATTCTTCATTCAGTTCGGCGTGGTCAGTGCCGGCGGCGGACCCAGCAGCAGATGCAACAGCTATCCAATCGTCGTCCGCGGACCCAGCGGCTGGCGCCGCGTCTGCGGTTGACCCCGCTTCTTTGCTGGATCCTGCGGGTGACCCCGCCTCTTTACTGGATCCTGCGGGTGACCCCGCCTCTTTATGGAATCGGCGGTTCCATTCCTTGAGGCGATGGTCATTGGGAAGCTGTACCCAATTTTCCCTGACGATGTTGGCCACCTCTTCGGTCATAGGGACGCGATCGGCTTCGGTGATGCGCTTTCCTCCTCCAGGGACCTCCTTGTTAGGATCATGGACGTTGCCAGCGTCGTCTCCATGAGACCAATTCCACGGGGTCTCACCGTGATGAGGACTCCTGGAGGGGCGGCCCATCGGACAACTGCGCATGTGACCTTTGAAGGGCTCGCGTTGACATACTTGTTTCCTGTATGTCTTGCGATCGTTGATGATCTCCTGTTTCTTAGCCCTTTTGTCCCAAGCCTCTGGCGTTTTGGTCTTGCCACCCTTGGTACGTATTATCACGCCAGTTTCGTCCCTTTTGGTGCAGTACTCCTTAGAGTACCAGTGGCGGATCACGTCCATCGAATAGCCGGGGTACCAGTTGATGTACCAATCCGGCACATGCTGAGCGGATACTCCAACGGAGTGCTCAGTACTGTATGGATAGCCCGATGCATCATGTGTAGGGCGTCTGGGAGCTGAACGGCTCCTCCTGCGGGCTGGCCCCGCTGACGCACTACCACGTCCCATTGGCCTTTGATCGTCATGCTCTGAGTCTCGGGGAGGCGACGGTCGTCTGTCCCTCTTGGCGTAGCGCATGTCCTCCGAGTCCTCTGAGCTGTCCTGGACCATGAACACGTGTTGATACGGGCTTCGGAAGTACCCGATGTCGTTTAACTGCTCCATCGCGAGGTCGTTAAGGTCTATTTGATCACAACCTTGCATAAATACATCCATAGACCAAGCGGGTGGCCCCGCTGTTGCGGCTGGCGTCACTTCGGCGGGTGACCCCGCTAGAGCCTGGAGTGCTGTCAGCATCTGAGGTGCCGACATGTCCGAATCCAGGTGTGGACGCAGCCGTGCAGCCCCTGGGCGCGACAGCAGGTCGTTCATGGTTATCTGCTGATGTGCTGGCGCACTCAGGAGTCGGATTGCTTCAGCGACCTGCTCTTGGAGCATGTCCTTATAGTCATCTTCCGCCTCTTCGGAGTCAGAGTACGCGGGATGGCCCCGCATTTTGTCATCAGCGTCTCCCGCCTCCGAACCAGCTCGCGAAAGGTCTGGCAGCAACGGCATGCCAATCACCTGCGGTGCCAGCGCGGCGGTGAGCTCTTCCTCGGTCGCCGGGACGGTCTCAGCTTCGGAGATCTCGTCGTCGGCGGGTGGCCCCGCTGGAAGACCGAACCAAGCATTGAACGCGACCTCGTCGACTTCGTCCCAGCCGTGGAACTCGTCGAAGAGGGTCGCTGCGTAGTCTTCCAGGGCTACGGTCACTTCAGCGTAGCGGGCCATCACGTAGTACGTGGAGGAGCCCGCGGCGGGAGCCGCTTCTGGATTGACGTAAAACTCGTAGTCAATGTAGTCTATGTCATCCATAAAAGAATTGTGAGCCAAATGTACGGATCCCTTTCCTTTCCCTTTCGGGCATTGATCGCGCAAGTGCTCTGTGCTGCCGCATGTATGACACTTCATAGTATTACCAGAAGCGTCCCTAGGGTTGCCCCTCCGCCCTTTTCCCTTACCGGAGGTCCGCCTGTGACCTCGACCTTTGCCTCCGATAAGAACTTCCTCAAAGACTATATCAGTTAAGGGCGTGAGGAAAGCAGTAATACCCCTACCATGCATGCGGCGTCTGCGACCCCCTTTGCCACGACCCTTTCCATATCGTTTGAAATGTCGGCGTACTGCACGTCTCACTTTTCTGACTGGTTTCTTCATAAAGCGCCTCCAACGGCGTTTTGATTTGCGATAAGCCATAAAAGCGGCTTCCGCTCTTTGGTGTTCAGAAAGGTGAGTGTCATCCGCTGGATAGTCATTACCAGCAGAGACTATGCCATTGTGCTCATCGTCAGATGAGGTATCTGTGTCAGTGCCAGATTCAAACGGTGAGGGTGGCTGAGACCCTTGAGCGGATGACTCCGCTTGGCCCCAGAGGGTTGTGCCCGAGGGCGGGCCTACAGTGTAGGCGGCGCCTGGCGAGTAGTTCGACCAGGCGTTCGCCTCAGCTGCCTCTGCCGATGCCTGGCCAGTCTGCCCTAAAAGGGCAGTGGCCTCGTTGGGCATATCGGCTGGGTCAGCCCAAGGATTTGGCTCGCCAGGACCAGCGGGTGACCCCGCAGTCGTGGCGTAGACACCTGCATGTGAGTGGTGCCCTGTGAAGATACCCGCTAGGTTGCCAGGAGAGCGCTCGGCGACATGTCCGTAGTTCCTCATCCTGGTCAGCAGCCTGTCATAGTCTGCTTGTGTTCGGGGCATCTGATGATTAAAGGGCTCCAGCAGGTGTTGGGCTCGTGACGCGCCAACGCCTAACGCTCTGAAAAGGATCAGCGTTAGGATCTGAAAGTTGGGGATGACAAAGCCAACAGAGTTAGCCTCGTCACGGGCCATCTCGAATCGAGCTAATACTGAGTCGATTCGCTCGCCCCTTTCGACGCGGAAGTCGATAAGGGCAGTGCCAGAGTTGAGCTGGCGCGCATCTTCCAGATTTTCAAATTTGGTGCTCAGTAAGTACAGTATATATGTTACTGCATCCGTTGGCTGTCCATTGACAGTTACACCATAATTGATGATCTGGGAGGGGACCTGCATGGCGATACGACGAGCCAGACCTTGAAGGCCTCGTTGTAGTGCTGCAGATTGTTGTGGTGGTGTCATATTGCCACTCGTTACGTTTAACCATGCATGTACTTCGCGAACGTATTCGCGAAAAGGCGTAGTACCGGCAGGGTCCCATGAAGGGCCAGTAGTACGCGTGTCGTCCATCCCCTGCCGCATGTATCCCACAGCACATCCCATTATTATCCACAGAATGCCGAATATAGTTATCTTGATCCAATGCATGTGCATTTCGGCTTCGGTGATTGGTTTAGGCTGTGGTTTGTCAGGCTCTGGCGTAGTAGCCGTGAGGCGCCTGAATGGCACGGGATGCAGGTGGCCCCGCTGCGGGTAGCCCCGCAGGGTGACCACGTTCTCGATCGAGTTGCCGATTGGCATCTGGTGGAAGTCGAGAGTGAAGTAGCGCAGTGAAGTAGGAGAGAGCGTCTCGAGTTCGCGGGTTGCCCCGCTAGCTCGATCGCGGACTGGCTCCGATCCTCGCAGAGCCGGCGCAACATGGTATTCCACCGTAGTAGTAGTCCACCAAGTTGTGCCGTGGATTACAGGAATCAGAGCGAGAGCCAGCCACACGAGAGTGTAGCCAGCTCCGCTACCAAGTCGAAAACACACTGGTAAGCTTAGGTATGTGTTACGCTTTAAGCGTTGCCATATCCCAGGCTTTGGCTCATATCGCATGAGCAAGAGAGCAAGACGAAACATGGGATCTGGAGTAAAGGATAGGATGGGCATCGTCAATGGAAAAGGTATTTTCCGATCTCTGATGCAAGTCGTGCGCCTCGGTGAGGCACAATCACATATTTGGCCGGGCCCGGCTTGAGCCAGGCACGGCAGCGGTACATGCTCGATTTATACCTCGCCTTTAACATTCTCCGTTTAAAGTCCCCAAGAGGGCCCCAAGTCGGCTCAGAAAGGCCCCAAAGACGGCTCCCGACGGCGTCAGACGTGCCAGGAACCCACCAAGATGGCCGAAGTTGGCTCGAAGCTGGCCCAAGACGGCCACAGAGGCCCCCAAGAGGGCCTCCAGGAAGGCCAGAAGACGCAAAAAACATTGATTTACCTAAGGTTGTTGGCGGATTTTGACATTCGCTTCTTTTCGGCCGTCCGACGGCCCGAAAAGGCCCCAGAGCCCACAAACATCGCCGAAATATCGCCCAAGAGGCCTCCAAGATGGCCCCAGAACGCCCAAGACGGACCCAAGAGGCCCCCAAGACGGCACAGGATGCCTTTAAGACGCCCAAGATGGCCTCCAAGACGGCCCTGGAGCATTCCAAGAGGGCCCCAAATCCGCCCATAGAGGCCTCCAAACGGCTTCCGACGGCGTCAGACGGACTAGGAGCCCACCAAGACGGCCGAACATGGCCCTAAGACGGCCCAAGACTGTCCACGAGGCCTCCAAGAGGGCATCCAGGAAGGCCCGAAAAAGGCCAACATCATTGATACCCCATGGTTTTTTGAAGGATTGTGGTATTTGTTTTTTTGTGCCCTCCGACGGCCCGAGACGGCCCGAGTGCCCCCAAAGATCGCCCAAGAGGCTCAAGACACGGCCCCAAGAGGGCCCCAAGACGGCCCAAGAGGTTTCCAAGACGCTCAGGATGGCCTCCAAGACGGCCCAAGAGCCCTCCAAGACGTCCTCCAAGAATGCCCGCAAGGGTCAAGATGGCCTCCAGGCGGCCACGATGCCCTTCAAGATGCCCACGTGTTCCCCGAAGATTTTCCAAACCGACTCGGGAAACACATGGTCCGATAGCTTGGCAGGTCTGACCTCAACGTTCGGCCACATAGGCGCGTCCAAAAAGGCAGGGGGCGGCAGTGATTCGCCGCAGGCGTCTTCGACCCGCCGCCCCCCCTTGATGTATCAAAGGGGTGCCTGACGTGCCAGATGATATGGCTTTTGGTTTTGGCTCCTTTTCCACAAGATCCCCCCCTGGGGTTTCGAGTCGGAAAAGGGATTAAGGGGAACCAACCAACAGCTTCGCCTGAGGCGAGGCCCAGCTCACGCTCTCTTGTACCGTAGTAACGATAGTCCCAGTAGTAGGGGGCGTGCCATCTGAAGCAGTGTGTTGGTCTCGACGGCGCATAGTATGCCTCGCAATGAGGCACAGTCACACGTGGGCGGCCGGCCGCTTGAGCCGACGGGGCCGCGGGCACACGCTCGCTTCCGCTCCCCGTGCCCCCAGGTCGCTTTAGTCGGGGGGGGAGGGAGGCGAAGCGTGAGTCCGCCGCCTTATACAGCAGGCACAGCAGCTACTATCTACAAAAGGACGGCAAAAGGGCGGGGCCGCAAGGAAGGTGGACCCGCACGCAAGTTGCCTTGCCTGCACCATTCTGTACGTAAAGAGACTCCTCAGGCGGCTACAGAACAGGATGTCTGTAGTAGTAGTAGTAGTAGTAGTAGTGGTAGTAGTAGTAGTAGTAGTAGTAGTAGTAGTAGTAGTAGTAGTAGTAGTAGTATAGTATAGTAGTAGTAGTAGTAGTAGTAGTAGTAGTAGTAGTAGTAGTAGTAGTAGTAGTAGTAGTGGTAGTAGTAGTTGTAGTAGTCGTAGTCGCAGCCTTAGAAATAATAATAATAATACTAATAGTGGCAAAGAAAACGAGAAAACGAACTGGGGCCCGAGAAAACGAGACCACGACCCAAGGGCCGAGGAAACCAAAAAACGTGAAACGAACCAGGGTCCAAGAAAACGAGACTACGACCCAGGGGCCGAGAAAGCGAGAAAACACACCAGCCTCCGACAAAACGAGACCACGGCCCAGGGGCCAAGAAAACAAGAAAACGAGAAAAGCAAGCAGGATCCGAGGAAAAATGAGACCACGACCCAAGGGCGGAGAAATCAAAAAAACGAGACCACGAACCAGGGACCGAGGAAACGGCACAAAAAACATCCCCCCTTTTGCCCCACTTGGGGCACTTGGAGGCCCCACCCCTCCCCTGCCTCGTGCGCCGGAGACGAAGAGAGATGCCACGGCCGCGTGGGCGGGGGGAGGAGGGGCTAACACCCCTTGTGCACCTGGAAGGGTGGGCCCCCACCCCCCCAGAGCGCCAGAGATGATGAGGAAGAGTGCGGAGCGGAGAAAGGGAGCGCCCCCTCGACATCCCCCCTTTCCCTTTCGTTCGCCGGGAGGGGGGGGGGAGCCCTTAGCTTCCCCTGCCACTCGTTCGCAAGGGGGGGGGGGGGCCTTCCGACCCCCCCCCCGGGTTTTTTGCTTGCTGGATATCGCTCCAATTGGCATCTGCCGTGGGGCTCTCGCGCGGCCCTGCCTGGGCCACCTGCGGGCCCCGTGGGCCTGCCTTGAGAGGCTGTTTGTCTGCGGTGCTCCCCCGGAGGCACCCTGGCCATCTCGGGGCCCCCTCTCGGATCGGACGCCCAAGGAGGATGGCAGAAGACGGTCTGTAGAAGAAGAAAAGTATAAGCACACATAGATATAAACATGCAGACAGACCTGCAAACACGGTATACGCATACACATCAACAGAAGATAAGCACATACAGAATTAGAACATACGAAACAAAAAAGCACGTAAGCAGAAACTTTCGACGGTCCTCCCGGACGTCTTGGATTGACGCTGGGCCCCCCTCCTTGGCGCGCGGAGCGCGCCCAGGGGCGGCGCCGGAGGCGCCGCAAGGGGGAGTCTCGACGCCGATCCAGGAAATCCGCGCGGAGCGCCAGCAATTTATGTTTATAGAGTTTCTCATTCTTCGGCAAAGGATGGTCTAGCAAATCTCGGAGGCGACGACAGGGGCGAACAGTCCAGGGGCGGGCCTTAAACGCATTCGCCCAGGAGCCTCGCCGAAGGCATGGATCATCGGCGCTCCTGGCTACGCGTAGCGTCAGGTTGGGCATGTCCTCCTACAGGCGCAAGTTGGGAAGAAACCGCAAACAGAGCCAACACATAAGCAAGAAAGTCAACAACAACAACAACAAAGCACGACAAATCGTCACCTGACTATTTGTAACTGTTCTTGAATAGTCCTCCTGTAGGGGAACATGCCCGACTTCACTGTAGCGCTCTCTAGGAGACACTTCTCATAGGAGCATGTTATGAGACCTGCGTTGCATGGACTCTCTGGGGCCGTAAAATATGGCGCACGTGATTTGGGCGCTACGTCTCCTCCTCACAGGCATCAGATTCATTGCATTCCTCCTCCATGCTCCTCCTTTTCCTTCCAATCCCCACCCGCCTCCTGCTCCTCCTCACCTCCTCCTCACCTCCTCCTCCTCGTCCTCACCCTCCCCTGCCGCACCCGCGAGGATATCATGGACGTGAGGGGTGATGAGAACAAAAACGAGTAATGATACATGGATGCAATATGTTAAGCTGGCCGCAAACGTATGTCAACTGAATCTCAAGCTGGCAGCACAACACGCCCAGGCGCGAACGGCATGCAGATTCACGCGCTGACGGAACCCCGCTACTGACGTGAGTGCAGAGGGCGCATGAGGACGAAGAAGTGCTGAAAAGTCTGGCCCAGCAAAGTGGTCACCAGAACGCAAGTGGTGATACCAAGAACATTTGCGCAAGTGGAATCATTATGAAGCGGTCTTCGGCCCTTCGGGGGCTCCCAGGCGGCTAAAACGAGTGCCACCCCAAACATTTGGCGCTCCATTTTTTCGATGCGTGGACCTAGGAGATCTGGACCAATTCCCCGGGCCCGCTTGTCGACCTGAGTACGTGTGTTACTGTCCAGGTGGCCCATGGAGGGCCCTCAGAGGCAGCTCGGCCAAAGTTCGGCCGCTCCAATTTTTCGGAGCCTCGGATTGCTGAGGCGGGCCCTGACGCGGTCGCACGGAGTTACGTTCCACGCGGGGCGGCCCAGGGGCCTGGCCCGCGAGGCCACGGATACGGATGCGGATACGGATATATATATATATATATATATATACATATATATACACATACATACATATACATATACACACATACACACATACATATACACATGCATACATGCATACATACATACACACACATACATATACGTATATCTAGAGACCTATGAGCCCTACCACTGCATGCAAGTCCTGAGGCACCGGCGGGGAATCAGAGCGCGACACACTTGCAACGCATCCCCAAAAGATCCGGTGTCGTGAGCTCTTCGACCGCGAGGTCCCCGGAAGCCCCGCCCCGTTCCCAAGGGCCGGCTCAGGAGCCGAACCCCCGGCCCCGCACCGAAATGCGCACAGGCAAAGCGGATCCTGGTGTATACGGATCCTGGTGTATACATTGTTTGATGTTCCCCCCCGGGAAATGGAGCAAAAGGGATACACCACACCAACCCGGCGTCATCCCCGACCCTGCAAAAAGTTCTGGGATCGAAAGACAGCCCGCCACTGGTAATGTATCTGCTCCAGCTTCCGAGATCTTCCTCCTGAACACGATCCTGTTGGCGGTCCCGGGGCCCGGGGAGGGCCGCGAGCAGCCGAGAACTGTCAAACACTCCCCGCCCTGCCTGTTTCACGACGCGGGCACGTCTGGCTGTTTCCACCCCGCACCTCGGTCCGCTGGCGACCGCTCGGGACGATCTGGGCACCCCCGGACCGCCGAGAACGCTGCAAAAACTCCCGTCGGGGGTCTGGGGGTCTGCGATCTGCTCGTCCTGATCGGTTCCACACGTGGGATCTCGGGGTCCAGGTCTAGGTCTGGCATGTCCCCCTCTACGGCAGGATTTTGGACGGAGGAACAACAAAAAAACATACCCCCAAAAATATTCTAACATGGTCAAAGAATGCTCAAAACATCGTCCCCTGACTATCTTTTTCTACTCTTTTTGAACATTCCTCCTGCAGAGGGACAGGCCCGACTGCAGTCCAGGCGGGCCCCGGCGGGCGCGGCTGCCCGAGGGCCCCCCCCCCCCCCGGCCGAGGAGGCCCGCACCAGGGCAGGGTCGCAGGCCAGGGGCAGCAGGGGCGAGGTCCCGCGGGCCAGGGGGGGGGGGAGCGGGGCCCCCCGCAGGACTGCGGGCACTGAGCAGGGGCCGACCGTCCCGGCATTCTCCTATAGGCCTACCACGGCATGCTCTTGGGACCCAGGCATGTTCTGAGAACAAGAACAGCGTTCTTAGAGCATGAGCCCGCTGTGCGAAAACGGACACAACATCGGCCAGAAAGGTTCGAAGAACAGTTCGTGGGAACCACACGAGGTTCTTAGAACATTCTTTGGGTGGACTACAGACAACCCGCAGAGTAAGAATGCGCGAGAAGGATGCAAGGCCCTTAGACGCCCATTTCGAAGCGTTTCGAGCGGGGCGCGGCCAACGAAAGTGTCCAAGGATGGACCCAGAAAGCAAGGATGCAAGGGTACCCTTGGGAGGGATGCCTATCCTTACTCTGCGGGTCGACTGAATGGGCGAGCCAAGACTACAGGGGGAGCCAGGACGCTTCGCCACTGCTTGAGCGGGGGCCAGGGGCAGCGATGGGCCCCGTGGGCCAGGGCACCAGACACGATGGATCGCCGACTCCCGGGAGCATATGGGAAGTGAGGGGGAAGAACAAGACCCAGAAAATACTACAGAACCTAGGGAATCCTGGGATGTGTGTCGATGTATTCGTGTGTGTGTGCCTGGGCCCCTTTACCGGGGTGAGAAGGCCAAAACATTCGGAATTCCCCAGGCCTTCTGAGGAGTTTTCCGGGCCTTCCCCGAAGACACCAGCGGCGTCGGCGATGCCTCGGCGACGCCAGCTCGGAGAAAGTCAGGCCCCACATCGAGTAGCATCCCCGATGCATCGGCGATGCGGCACGATCCTCCGACCCCATCTGCTCCGACCCCATCTGGGAGGCCCCCGAGCGCGCTCAGAAGAGACCCGAAGAAGCATCCCTGACAACTCTCTGACCCACAACCCAGGCACGGTGGCGGGATGGACCGCAGGTCATTAGATCCGCCGCTCCCTGTCCTTGTCACAAGGGTGTCCGGCGTGGTAGACCCTTTCGGTTTGGGTCTTGGTTCTCTTTCCAAAAGGACTCTCCCCTGGGGCTCTGGCCCGTCCCGCCGGCCACCCGGAAAGACTCGGAAGACCCGGTTGCCAAGGTTTTTCCTGCTCCAGACGGCTCCAAGATGGCCCAAGCTGGCTTCCAAGATAACTCCGAAAAGGCCAAGATAACCTCCAAAACGGCCCAAGAGGAACCAAGATACTTCCAAGTCCGCGCAAGAAGCCTCCACGACGGCCCAAAACTACCCAAAAGGTGCCCAAAAGGCCTCCAAGACGGCCCAAAGAGGCCTCCGAGAGGTCCGCCAGGAGGGCCCGAAGAGGCTAACATCATTGATTTGTCGCAGGTTTTTGAAGGGTTTCCGTATTTCCTAATTTTCTGCCTTCCGACGGCCCAAGGCGGCCCAAGAAGCCCCCAAGATCGCCCCCAGAGCGCCCAAGAGGCCTCCAAGATGGCCCCAGAACGGCCCAGGAGGCCCCCAAGACGGCCCCAAGATGGCCCCAGAACGGCCCAAGACCTTTCGCCCCAGGAAGGCTCCAAGACGGCCCAGGAGCACCCCAAGAGGGCCCCACGTCGGCCCAGAGAGGCCCCCAAGACGGCTTCCGACGGCGTCAGACGGGCCAGGAGCCCACCACGATGGCCCAAGATGGCTCTAAGATGGCGCAAGACGGCCCAAGAGGCCTCCAAGAGGGCCTCCTGGAGGCCCGAAGAGGCCAAAATCGCTGTTCAGCCGTAGGTTTTCGAAGGATGTTGGCATTTGCTTCTTTTCGGCCTTCCGACGGCCCGAGACGGCCCAAGAGCCCCCAAAAATCGCCCCAAGATCGCCCAAGAGGCCTCCAAGATGGCCCCAGAACGGCCCAGGAGGCCCCCAAGACGGCCCCAAGACGGCCCAAGAGGGCACCCCGAGAGGGCTCCAAGTCGGCCCAGAGAGGCCCCCACAACGGCTTCTGACGGCGTCAGACGGGCCAAGAGCCCACTCAGACGGCCGAAGATGGCCCTAAGATGGCCCAAGACGGCCCAAGAGGCCTCCAAGAGGGCACCCAGGAGGCCCGAAAAAGATAATATCATTGATCAGCCGTAGGTGTTTGAAGGATGTTGGCATTTGCTTCTTTTCGCTCAAGATGGCCTCTAAGACGGCCCTGGATCACCCCATGAAGGCCCCAACTCGGCCCAGAGAAGCACCCAAGACGGTTTCCAACAGCGTCAGACGGACCAGGAACCCACCAAGACGGCCAAAGAGGACCCAAGAGGCCCCTAAGAGGGCCTCCAAGGTGGCCTCCAAGAGGGCCTCCAAGATGCCTCCAAGAGGCTCACAGGAGGCTCCCACGAGGCCCCAAGAGTGTCCCCAAAGGCTCCCATGATGCCCCCTCAGTCTCCTCCTCCTCCTCCTCTTCCTCCTCCTCCTCCTCCGCCTCCACCTCCTCCTCCGCCTCCTCCTGGTATTCCCCGCCTTCCTCCCCAAATGTTCACAACGGTTGGGGGAAGACATGGACCGATTGGCGGGGCTCTTGCCACAACGCTCGGGCACATGGGCGATTCTAGAAGGCAGGGGGCGGCGGTGGCACGCCGTTGGCGTTTTCGAACAATTAGATTCAATTTGTGTGGTGCAGTACATATTGTGTAATCAGATGGGCACGATCCATGCGCACATACATATTCATACATATGCAAACACGTATAGTGTACAATCCGCGTGGAGCAAGCCATGTGGTGCAAAGGACGCGGTGCACGTTTTGATGTAAAGCCAACGGTGTGCAATATAACGTGTGCGCAGTCTATGTAGCGCAATCGATGTGAAGCAACCAATCGTGGTGCAACCTACGTGGTGCAGTTCACTTGCCGAACTTGAAATGGTCAGCCCCACTGCTCGCGCAGTCATCCCACCCACCCACCCGCAACTTGGTTCGTAGCCCATGCGGGGGCGATTGCGATGAGCGCTGGAAGTTGGCTGGTGCATAACGTGCATCTCTGCGGCCGCGCTAGCCCGCGCATGCTCGCGCGCGCAGCGGCCAGCTAGTTTGGCGCGGGCGACGCGAACGCGGTGGCGCTGACCGCTCGACACATCCCAGCGGACACTTCAGTGCGAGTCGGCGACTTAGGCGGGCGCGGGACCATGGCAACGCCGACAACGGTAGACACGATGATGATAGTAGCGATGCTGCCGGCGATGCTGACAGCGACGACGGGGCAGCCAGTGACGGCGCCGATGCTGATCACGCCGACGACGATGACGGCGTCTTCGCGTCGGCGACGAAGGTATTGGCAGGATTTCAAAATGCACGCGCGGCAGACGCGCGAGAGCGGCATGGTACTATTTGACACTGATCGTGCCAACACGCGCGCAAGGGCGTTCGAACGATTTCGACATGCGCGCGCGCAAAGCCCGTTTGGCAGCATGCTATGAAAATGTTGAAAAACGTATGGCTTTCGAAAAGAATTCGCAAGAGCGCGCGCACACTTTTGCTGAAAATCCGAGATGCGAAACCCTGTGTTGTTATGTTTTGTCGACACTCGATTTTGACATCCTTCTGAAACCGAGAGTTTTTGAAGGACTTCGGCATGCGTGCGCGAAGAATCGCGCGTGTGAACTTCGTCATAGCTCTTGCAAGGGATAATTGAAAACTTATAGTTTTTTGAGAAGCGCAAGGGCCTTAGGGAGCCAAGGGGGGACCGATACCAGCCTGGCTGGGATAGTCCGAATTCACTGGTAGGATGGACATTGCGTCAAAATCATAAGTGTTTTGCATCGGTTCCCGGGGAATGGATAAGTCTGGGGGGGAGGGTGGTAGAACTTATCTCCTTTTAATTTTAGAGAGCAGAATGTCTGCAGTGCGCACTCTACGTTGTGCAAAGCATGCGGTGAGCAACATATTAGGTCGCGCAATCTTTGGAGAGCACTCTGGAGGGTTGTGCAATGTGTGTTGTGCAATCAATGTCGTGCAATCGATGTTGTGAAATATATGTGGGGCAGTCCTGACTGCGGCGACGAGGGCGGCGACGGTCACAACGTGGCCGCCAGACCGACCCGCAGGCCTAGAACACGGGCGGCGACGAGGCGGCGACACAGCGACGGCGACAACATAGCCGCCAGACCGACCCGCAGGCCCAGGCGATGGGCGGCGGCGACGAGGCGGCGGCGACGGGGCGGCGACGGCGACGACACAGCCGCCAGACCGACCCGCAGGCCGATTTCCCTCAGACAAGCGAATACGAACCACATGAGTGCAAGCACTCTCTGGGAATTTCGAACAAATCATTGCTTGGGGCCACCCATCGGCATCGTAAGAGCTCGTAAGAGCTCTCTTGGCCACTGGGGCAACCTTCGACAACCTTCGAACGTTGCCAAGCTCTCCAATCGGGCCCCCTTTTTCAGAGATCCGATGTCGTGATTTTTTCAATGCGAGGTCCCGGGCAATCCCGACCCTTTTCCCCGGGCCGGTCTTTCATCCTGAGTCGCTGTTTGACGGTCCCGGGGCCTGGCGAGGGCCTCGATAGAGGCCGTCTTGATTTTTCCAATGCACTGGATCTCTGGGTTCCTGGCACCGCTGGCCGCCAGGGCAGGGACGAGATGGGGCCGCCGGGGGGGGGGGAGCGATCGTGCCGTCTGGGCCCTGGTCCGGGGGCCGCGGCGCCCCCGTGCTGTGGCCGGGGGCACGAGTACCGAAGGGCCCCTATCAGGCCGTGGCGCGCCGCGGCAGGGGTGCGGTCTTCGGGGTGGCCAGGCCAGGGCAAGCAGGCTGCGCGACGGTCCCTGCGGCGGAGGTGGTGGCGAAGCCGGCCATGCGCCCAGCCCGGGGAGGAGGATCAAAAGGGGCGGGGCGCGCAGCTCAGGCCAGGCTGGCCCAGCTGGGCTCCATGCCGGAGGCGGCCGGCTTGCTCGGGCCGTGGTGCGGTTCCAGCAGGCTCATTTGGCGGTGCTTGCAATTCTGGGGGGAGGTCGCTTCCTTGCTGTGGTCGTCCTCGCCCAGCAGGCCTCCGACAGGAAACCCGGCACGGCGCAGGTGCTTCGCGTAGACGTTGAGGTAACGGAACCCCTCCATCGTGCGTCCGTGAACGACTTTGAGGTCCACCCTCCCAAGCTGCATCCACCTGGCATCCTCGGTGCTGGCCTCTGCTGCGCGGTACCTGGGGAAACAGAGATACCCACACCGCCACTCCCCAGATCTCTCCCGGGGAGCGTTCCGACCAGAGTCTCGAGGCGAATCCAGCCGTGGCGACGAGGGCCTCCCGGGAGGCCCAAAAAGTGGGAACCGAGAGAAGGGCAGCGGTGTGGGTACCTTTTCCTCCCCTGAGTACCGGAGGCCACCAGTCTGCTTTGCCTCCGCCCACGTTCCCGTGAGGTTCACCTCCTGGAAGTACATGTCCGCGCACAGCTCCCCGAGCCTCTGCGCCTCCGCCCCGACGCGCAGCAGGGTGCCCTCGGAGCGCGCGCCCCTCGGGATCTGGACCAAGACGTGCCTGCCAGCCTGCATGAGGTCGAAGCGCTCGCCGAGGATGTTCTGCAGATGGGGGTCGCCAGTGCCCGCGACGGCGCCCATGTTGGCCCCAATGATCACGGGAACCGGCGTGGGAGCACTGGTGACTCCCGCAGTCGAACCCGCGGCGCCGACGGAGGGAGCCGTCAGCGTAGGGGCCACGGTGATAACAGGCTCACCACTCCAGTCAGAAGCAGCCATTGCCAAGTTCGTCTCGGCCTCGACGGCGGCAGACATTCCAGCAATCGCGGCAGTGAGGGATGCGGCGCTGTTGCTGCCAGCGATCTGCACCGTGAATTTCGTCGTCACGGTGACGTGTGAGTCCTGCGAGAGCTGACGGGCAGCAAACGGGATCCGATCGGGATGACTCGTGATGGCGAAACCCGTGATTTCAATGTCGGAAGCAGGCACGTTCAGAGCGTTAGCCAGACCCGACTTTTTAGCGGCCACATATGTAGTAGAACTCATGAGGTCCTCCTCAGTCACACCATTTGGAAGAGTTTCCTCCGTGGTGTACTCACCAGCGACCCGTGCGTAATTGGACAAGTCCGCCGATCCCTGCTTGCCGGGGGTGAGAAGGCGTGTGAGATGATTGGCTGTCTCCCTCCCCCTGTCCCCTCCCCCCAGGGTCCAGTCTTCTTTACAAGGGGGGAGCTGGGGGCGGGGCTGGATATCCGGGCTCGCAGGCGCACATCCGGAGACTCTGGAGCTTCCAAATCTGACCTCCGTGGCCCTACAGACGTTCCAAAACGGTCCCGAAATCGCGGAACGCTTGGCCCAAGACGCTTGCAGTGGCTCCAAGACGCCCCAAGACGCCTTCGAGACGCCCCGAGGGCCTTCCCAGTAGGGCACCGAGAGGCAAACATCCATGACTGTCCTTAGGTGTTGGATTGTTTCTGAGGTTATCCTCGTCTCGAGCTTCCGACGGCCCAAGAGGTCCCGTAGACCACCCAAGAACTGCCCAATAGGCCCCTACGAGGGCCCCAGGACGACCCAAGAGGGTTCCAAGACGGCCCAGAGGGGCCCAAGACGGCAAAAGATCGCCCCAAGAGGGCCGCCGGAGAGGCAAAAAGGGAGAACGCGAACCGAACCTCAGATCTTTCTCCCCAAAGAGCCCCCAAGCGGCCCAAGAGAGGCCCCCATTAAGCTCCAAAACAGGCCCCCGAGAAGCCAAAAAGAGACCAAAAACGGGCCCCAAGACGCTCCAAAACTGCCTCCCAAGAGACTCCACCAGGCCCCCAAACAGCCCCCAACACGCCCACAAGAGTCCCCAGATAATGCCCAAGAGGCCCACGACACCTCAGCCGTGGACTCCCCGCCTCTTCAGGGGTCGGCGGAATGGCGTGAGCCTCTTGAATAACTGCCCGTTTCATTCGAGCACGTGAGACCAAATGCCCTGTAGTAGAGCCAGGTAGACTTCTCTGTGCTGCAACCACAGAGGCCGCCGTGCCAGCAACCGTTGCAATCGGTGCACTTAGAGCCCGCGAGATCGAAATAGCCACAACCATCGTCACAGCTGCAGCATCCAGCAGCTTTGCGCGCTTCTGTGCAATCCCAACAATTGCAACCGCAAGGTGGGCTCGGGCACCCGCATGTTTTCTGCGCTTCCGAAAGCGTCGGGCTTGGCGTCGGGCTTGGCGTCGAGCTCTGGGCCGCAGACTGCGTGACGCCAGGTGGCAATGGTGTCGGGCTTGGCGTCGGGCTTGGCGTTGGATCTGGCGTCGGTGACATGTAGTGGTAGGGCAGGTAGCTGCCTCTATCACTCGAGCAAGTGAGACCGAACACCTCGTAGTAGGGCCAAGTAGCCGAATCTGTGCTGCAACCACACTTGCCATTGCGCCAACAACCATTGCAACCGTCGCACACGGAAGAAACTATGTCTGCATAACCGCAACTCGAAGCAGTCCCGCAGCTGCAACAGCCAGCAGCTTGACGCTCTTGTGTGCAGTCCCAGCAGTTGCAGCCGCAGGGGGGGCTGGAGCAGCTGCACGTGCCCGATGATGCAAGATCCCCCAGCTGGGGGTAGGTGGGTGCAGATGTCGGGATCGGCGTTGGGAATGGCGTTGGGCTTGGCGTCGGATTTGGCGTTGGATATGCAGTCGGGGTTGCCGTCGGGGTTGCCGTCGGGCTCGCCGTCGGGCTCGGCGTCGGGCTCGCCGTCGGGCTCGCCGTCGGGCTTGGCGTTGGAAACGGCGTCGGGTATAACGTCGGGCTTGGAGTCGGGCTGTGCGTCGGGTTTGGCGTTGGATACTTCGTCGGATAGGGCGTCGGACCTGGCGTCGGATAGAGCGTCGGGTCTGGTGTCGGGTAGGCCGTCGGGAAGGACGTTGGGCGGGGGGTCGGGTAGGACGTCGGACTGTACGTCGATGCGCCATACCCGTACACGTCCACCACGATGCTGCCACCATTGTCAGCAAGCGACACTCCCCGTGAAGGCTCCATCCAAGTGGCGAGGATCAGATCGCCGCTAGACAGCGCAAAATTGATATTGCAAGTGATCGTGTACCCAGACACTGAGCACTGGGACGGCAACGTGCCCCACTGGCTTTGTGACACGATGTACCCTCCATTCTTCATGAATTCGAAGGACCCAGTGTAACCACAGCAGCACTGTTGCCACACTGTGCCTCCCGATCTCCTCGTATCGCACCAGATGCCGGATCCGCCAACGTAAGTTGCTCGCAGCTGTGTGAACGAACCATATGCCATAGGTGTAACATATGAGGGCAGAGCGACGCCGTAATATTCGAAGTTGTCCAACAGCTGCACCCATGAATCCGCCAAAGCCGGCGTCGGATGGGGGGTCGGGTCTGGCGTCGGATACGGCGTCGGGTACGGCGTCGGATACGAAGTCGGGCTTCTCGTCGGATACTGTGTCGGAAACGACGTCGGGCTTGGCGTCGGGCTTGGCGTCGGAGAATGCGTGGCGCCGGGTGGCAGAGGCGTCGGGCTTGGCGTCGGGCTTGGCGTCGGCTGCGGCGTCGGGCTTCGCGTCGGATACGGCGTCGGGCTTGGCGTCGGATACGTCGTCGGGCTTGGCGTCGGAGACGGCGTGAAGGCCGAGCACACATAGCCGAGCAACATGTGCCCGTCGTTGCAGGTCTCACACTGGTCTCTCACCACTCGGTCCTGCGGCGTGACACAAGTCTTGCAGGCCGCTCCGCTCCCAGTCTCGCAAGTCAGCATCTGATGCCGGTAGGTCACGAACTGCGCAGACCCCTGGCTGGCTCTGGTTCCAACCGCT
>CAUYUJ010014294.1:850925-893425 GCA_963575745.1 Prorocentrum cordatum
TCCGTGCGTTGTAAACGTGGAAAGTAATCTCGATCATGTCCGGATGCAGCGAGCGCCAGAAGACAGGCTGGCATTGGCATCTCTGCGCGGCAGCGGAGTCGGAGTCGACGGGGGCATTGAAAGACTTCGGGGGGGGACTCGGAACCATTGAAGTCACCGACGACCATGAAGAGGCGATGCTGAGTTTGTTCGTCAGCATGCTGTCGAAGTGCTTGCCACTGGTCGCGAAGATGGTCACGGCCGGCTGGGGGGGAGCCGCAGTTGTGGACGTTGGGGATGGTGACTTCACGCTGGAGGCGGGCATCCACGACGCGCAGCCAACCGGCGCGGCCAGGGGTGATGACCTCTAACCTGGTGTGAGGCCGCTGTTCAGGTGGAAGCTGATGTTCTCTCTCGTCGCAGAGGGCGAGGCCGCCGACGCCGCCAGCATTGGGGGCGGGCGCGTCGTTGGCGATCACGGGCGAGTGGTAAGGCTTGCACGGGCGCTGGGTCGAATTAGCCAAGAGAAAGAGGTCGTAAATGGATCCGTGCGTTCATTGAACAGCGAGAAGAGCGCGTTGGCGAAAGTACGGTCGCAACATGCGACGTTTGTCGTCGCGGCGTTGGTCGGATTGCCCCAGGAAGGTTCGGGTGTTCCAGAAGGCTACATTGAGGCCCTTCTGAGAGGGGTGGAGGAGCCACGGGCTCCCTTGAAAGCCACTGCGCAGCTGTGAGGGGGTCCGCGAAGTTGGAGGCGAACTCGGCATTGATCTGACGCTGCTTGTCTTCGGTAAATCCGCGGTCCATGGCGGCGTTGGACCGCTGGATCCTGGTGGGTTCGTCAGCATGAGAGCCGATGAGTAAACAAACCAGATCGCCCCGCACGATTAGCAATGTAACGAAGGGTCCTGCGCGTGCAGAGGCCGACGTCGGGGTTGGCGTTCTGCGTGATTTCCGCGAGGCGCTGGACTCGCACTTTAGTGCGGGCGGCTTTCGAGTTTTTGTCAGCTGAAACATAAAGAGGGACATGTACGTTATTGCCCAGAGCGACAGTGAAGCTGCGCCATTCTTTTCCATTGCGTAGAGCCCTGTGGAAACGCTGGGCACGAGGTTCTGCCACGACGGTGCCGCCGCTGACCTGGAACGGGTGACGCTTGGCGGGGTCGACGGTGTTGAAGATGACCATGCGTTTGGTGATTTCGGCCTTGGCAAACCATTATGCGAAGGCGCGCTCGAGCTCGGGGTGGTCGAACTCCCCTGGACTCCTGCGCAAGAAGGTTGTGGGGTCGGGATCCCTGCCCCTCGAGCCAAGGCCCTCGAGGTTGAGCGCGGGGGCCGGTGTTTCAGCGGCTGTGTCGATGGCTTCGAGCTTGACAACGGCGGACTTGAGCTCGACATTCTGCTTTTCGAGGTCGTTGGTGCGCTGTGTGACGCTGTGGATGCTGCGTTCGTGACGTTGACTGAGCTCGGACGTGATCTTCGTGATGGAGGCGAGGAACGATTGTGTTGTTTGTGCTGTGACCGCCCGTGTTGTGGCTTCGAACTTGGCCCTGGCGTCGGCGATTTGGGCGGCCATGGTCTCCTCCAGCTGCTTGCGAACGTGAGCGAGTAGGCCATGCACTGCGAGCTGCGCTGTGCCATCATGCCATGGATATTGTTGACGTTTGCCACAATCGATGTCCTGTCCATTGGGAACGAGAGCGATGGGTCCTGCTGCTTTGTGGATGAGCGTGCGTTCCCATGGAGATATACAGTGGCCCGCGCCAGCCACCCAGAATCGCGCGTGAAGGCTGCTGCAGGCGAACGCAGAACCGAATTTGAAGCTCAACCAGCAGGGCAGCTGCAAGGCGTGGCGTGGGAAATGGGTGCTTGGCTGTCCCTGGACCAAGGGTATCCGTGCTCCGCCACGGGGCGAAGTCATCTTGAGCCAAAATGGCTACGGAGAGGAGAAGGAGAAGGAGGAGGAGGAGGAGGAGGAGGAGGAGGAGGAGGAGGAAGAGGAGGCGGAGGAGGCGGCATGCGTGCTGGCTGACGAACTGGGAAATCTCTGGCCCTGCGCGCTCTCTCCGTGCTGCTCCGTGGCTCGGCGGCGCGGCCACGTGCCGAGCGATCGCCCCGGGGCCCCTCGAGACCCGCCCCCAGCTGGTGCTGGGGGCGAGCGCGCTTCGGCACGAACGAAATGGGTACGGAATGGGTGGGTACAATGCCCAACAGCAGTGCTCCTTTCGGGTCGGGCGAAAGGGGGGGATAGCAAAGGGGGGGTCTGAGAATCAGCTCACGTAGCTGATTTTCCCGGCGCCTCCCGGCGCCAGAGGCGGCTGTGTATCGAGGAATGGGCCCCTCGGCGAGGCCGAAACCAGCTGCATGCAGCAAATTTCGTAACCCCCCCTTTCCCAATCCCCCCGTTTCGTCCGGCCCGGTTCTTCACTTTGGACCGGACTCGCTGTCCACACCGCCGCGGCCTGTGTCCGTTCGAGGCAGGAGGCCGCCTGCCCAGCAACGTCCGCTGTTGGTTTGGGCCGACGTTTGCTGCTGGGCATTGGACCCATTTGTTCCGTACCCGTTTCGAGCGTCCACAGCGCTGCCATCGGATCCGGGGATCCGGCCCCGAGCAGGGCGGCGCGGCAAGGCCTCGGCCCGCAGATCAAACAGCAGTTTTCCACGGCCTCTAACCATCGTGTCCCTCCACCAGCTGATGCTGGGGGGGGGGGGCAGAGCAAGAATTAGGTCGTCCTTGCCCCCCGACAGGCGAGTTCTGGACAACAAATAAAACAAGCAGTCCAAGAATATTCAAACATGCTCAAACAATACTGAAAGCATCGCCACCCGCCTACCTATTTCTTACCATTTGGGAATGCTCGTCCTGTAGAGGGACATGCCGACATGCCCGACTTGAAGCAGGAACCAGGAGGAGGAAGCGGGAAAAGCAGGAGCCAGGAAGGAGCAATAAGCGAGACAAGAAGAACGTAGGCACTTTGCGAGTAGTGTTAGGTCGGGCGTGTCCCCCGACAGGCGGGTATTGGAGGACAACCTAAAAAACATAGTGAAGACGTGCTCGAGCATAGCAAGAAAAAACTGCTCAAGCAAACGTCCCCAGACTATTGTTTGACTATGCTTGGAAACCCCTCCTGCAGAAGGAAGGATAGGCCCGAGTTGAGAGCAATGGAGCGCGCTCGGCGACACACCCGCTCGCCGCGCAGGCGGGATCTCGGGTCGGGCGAAACTTTCGCCCGAGCCGAGATCCCGCCTGCGAAAGGGGGGGATAGATAGCAAAGGGGGGGTTTGAGAATCAGCTCACGTAGCTGATTTTCCCGGCGCCTCCCGGCGCCGGAGGCGGCCATGTATCGAGGAATGGGCCCCTCGGCGAGGCCGAAACCAGCTGCATGCAGCAAATTTCTTAGCGCCCCCTTTCCCAATCCCCCCGTTTCGTCCGGCCCGGTTCTTCACTTTGGACCGGACTCGCTGTCCACACCGCCGCGGCCTGTGTCCGTTCGAGGCAGGAGGCCGCCTGCCCAGCAACGTCCGCTGTTGGTTTGGGCCGACGTTTGCTGCTGGGCATTGGACCCATTTGTTCCGTACCCGTTTCGGGCGTCCACAGCGCTGCCATCGGATCCGGGGATCCGGCCCCGAGCAGGGCGGCGCGGCAAGGCCTCGGCCCGCAGATCAAACAGCAGTTTTCCACGGCCTCTAACCATCGTGTCCCTCCACCAGCTGATGCTGGGGGGGGGCAGAGCAAGAATTAGGTCGTCCATGCCCCCCGACAGGCGAGTTCTGGACAACAAATAAAACAAGCAGTCCAAGAATATTCAAACATGCTCAAACAATACTGAAAGCATCGCCACCTGCCTACCTATTTCTTACCATTTGGGAATGCTCGTCCTGTAGAGGGACATGCCGACATGCCCGACTTGAAGCAGGAACCAGGAGGAGGAAGCGGGAAAAGCAGGAGCCAGGAAGGAGCAATAAGCGAGACAAGAAGAACGTAGGCACTTTGCGAGTAGTGTTAGGTCGGGCGTGTCCCCCGACAGGCGGGTATTGGAGGACAACCTAAAAAACATAGTGAAGACGTGCTCGAGCATAGCAAGAAAAAACTGCTCAAGCAAACGTCCCCAGACTATTGTTTGACTATGCTTGGAAACCCCTCCTGCAGAAGGAAGGATAATCCAATAGCCCTTATAACTGCGACGAGGCGACGATCGAAAGCAGTGCCCCGGCACTGCTTTGAACGCGTTCAAAGCAGTGCCCCGGCACTGCTTTGAACGTATGATATGATGATATGATGATGATTATGATTGATGATGATGATGATTTTTCCAGCGTACACTGTCCGCAACTGCGGCAATCAACATCATGTTCCACTTGCCCGCAACTGCGGCCATCACCAACGCTGCCCCTCGAAGCTCCACGGAGAGCGCTCGGCAGGTCGCCCGCTCGAGCCCCACTCGACTTCACGCTGAGGAGGCGAGCCCTCAGGGGCATTGTCCGCAACTGCGGCATGATCAGAGGGCCACCACTGCGCGCCATCAGCGCCCCATTCGCTCGAGCTCCAGTCCCACCAGGACCAGCCCTGCCATCTCGTGGCGGGACTGCGCGCCTCCCATGCGCCGCTGCCGCTGGCGTCCCAGGACCCAGCCGCCACTGCGGCACAAGAAGGGGTCGCATCGTCGCCGTTGGCAGCTTGCGGCGGTGGCGTGTTCCCAGCTCGCTCAGCCCCAGCGTCTCTCCCCGCAACTGCGGTTCCCATCTGGGGTCGGACGCCCTTCCCCGCAACTGCGGTGTCCGCGTAGCTGCCCTTCTTGCCGCCCTTCTTGCCGCCCTTCCTGCCGCCCTTCCTGCGTTCCAACCTCGCGGCGAGTCTTTCAGGTGACCTGCGGCACGTATTGTGCGTGAAAGCCACCAGAGGGAAGTGCGCTCCGTGCCTCGCCCTGCCGAAGGCGCCATGCCATATCTTGTCGTCGAGGTTGCCCTGCTTCACTCTGAAGGGATGGCGCACCCAATCGTCGCGTTCCCTGCGCGCCATCCTTTGCTCGAACTCCGCAACTGCGGTCAAGGATTCGCCAGATGGCGTCAGGAAGGCGCGCATCTTGTTTTCAACGGGCTCAGCCTTGGGCACGTAAGTCTGAAGCATCTTCCCAGGGCCATTCGTGTAGTCGAAGACAGGGAAAGACGGATCATGCTGGGTCGTCAAGAATCCGCCCTCACGGTCGTGCAGAACACTCAGGCCATGGTGAAGCTTGTACTGCCCAGGACAGTTTATGAACAAAATCGCCATGCTGTCTGCCCTGGGCTGGCCGCCTGCTGTCTTCCAGGGGGTCCACGCGGCGACGTCCACAGTCAGGCCGCAATTGCGGCACCAGGACACAAGCTGGAACATGCACATGTTGAAGTCCCCCATGCAGACCTTCACGTCCCATTCCCTGACGTAGGCGACGAACCAGTTGTAGAACTCATGGAGCTTCGTGACGCCCCAGTCTTGGTTGGCCAAGCTGTGGTGGACGTGCACCGCCATGACGTTGAAGGAGCCCCCCAAATGGGGCACGGCCTGGTCCAGGTGGACGCGCACCACCATCGCCCTGGAGTACTTGTTGTGCAGCTTTGGCGCAGGAGCCTCCGCAACTGCGGACTGTTTCTTCTTCTTCTTCGTTTTGGACTTCTCCTGCTTGTGGAAGAGTCTCGCAAAGTCTACGCGTTCAATGTGGCCGCCACTGCGGTCCCTCATGCCAACAAGGAGGGTCCCTGATGGCTCGCCGCCCTTAACGCACAGGTAGTTGTATTGAGTCCGACTCCGAAACCTATCGTCCGCAACTGCGGCTGCACTGTCCCTCGCGTCGTGCTCCCCACTGAGTACCGCGCAGGTCTCGTCGTCGCACTCGCAGAGGGCGATGATCTGGGCAGGGTTCGCGCGGAGCTGCGCCCACTCGTCCGCGCGTTGCGTGGGTCTAGCTGCAGTCCCTCCGAAGTTGGCCACGTAGAAGCCGACCCGTCCCGCTTCGAACTCCGTTTTCTCCTCCCATGCGTCGACAAGAGCTCTTTGTTTTTCCGACAGATTGCTTGTCTCGATGATGGGCACCCGTTTCCAGGGTCTCCGCGACGACAACACTCTCGGCATGTAGGAGTCATGTGCTGCCGCAACTGCGGCTCCCGCACCTCCCCGGGACTCAGCCTCGTCAGCGGAGGCAGCCGAGGACGCGACGGTGCTGTCGCCATCTTGCGTCCGCTGGTCGTCGTCATCATCCGCAACTGCGGCTTCCTCGTCTTTGCCTCCCTCCTCCTCCTCAGCGTTGTGGATGAACACCGTTCTGGCGAATCGAGGTCCACGGTCCATACTCCCTGAGGATGCGCTCGGGCGCGCGGGCGGCCACATGCTTGCGTCTTCGCGTGCGCCACCTCGAGCCACGGTGGCTACGGAAATGGATCGTGAATGGGCACGGGGTCGGATGGAGGGAGGAGACAAAGAGGATTCGAGGAGTGGCAGAAGGAGGGCGAGGACTCAAAGGAACCGAAAGAACAACAAATGGACTGGCGGAGAAGCAGAAGGAGGGCGACGATTGCAAGGGACTGTGAAAGGATTATTTTCACAGCAGCAGGAAGACCGCAACTGCGGTTTTGCCTCATCTCCTGCCCGCGCGGGAGCCGCTTGGAAAAACAACTTCCCTCTGGACTTCCTGTGGGTCCGCAACTGCGGCCTGCATCACGCTAGGGCTGGGATTACCAGCGCCATTTGCCCTCCCAGGGTTCTCACTGTTTCCGAATGCACGAACTGCGACAGCGCCGAACGGTTCCCAGACGCCGCGTCGTTCGCGACTTTTTGCAGCCACCCAGCAAACGTGAGCGGCCATTGCTCCTTGTGCTGCTTGCACATCTCCTCGTCCCAATGCGTCTTGAACCATGCCCACTCCCCCCTCTGCTCGTCTGAGAGGACGCCTTTTCCGCGAGCCAGGCGATCCAGAGCTGCCATCCTGTTTTTCTTGATCTTGAACTCCTCGGGATTCCACTGCGCTAGGGCGTGTTTGTTAGCCAAAGCCGTTTCCACCGCAACTGCGGCCTCCTTCTTTGCCCTCAAGGCGGCCTCGGCCTCTCGAATCTGCTTCTTGAGATCGTGCAACGCCTTCGTCCTGTCGTTCGCTTCCAGAGCCAGGCGCCGCTTTTTCGCCACCACTGCGGCTTCGTGGTCTCGCTGGGCAGTCAACGCTCGTAGGACCTCGTTGTCCTCCCGCGCCAGCTCTCTCAACCGCTTCTTTTGTTTGTGTCGTTGCTGTCGGCAATCCTGCGCTAGTTTCTCCATGCCCACTTGGCGCAGCATATCTTCCGCCTCGCGGAGCGTTTCTGCCAAGGACGTCGCCACTGCCACCTGCTCGGCCGCCTCTGCGTCGACCACGCAGTCCATGGATACCGAGGATCCTTGAGGCCCAGGTGCCGCAACTGCGGCATCGCACTGTTCCGCAAGAGCCTCGGCCCACGAGGCCTCCTCTTGCTCTTCGTCCTCCTCGTGCTCCTCGTGCACCTCCTCCTCCTCCTCCTCCCCGCCCTCCTCATCGCCCTCCTCGTGGCCTGGCTCCTGGCCGAGCGCTTCGTCGCCGAGCTTCTCCAACACGGAATCTGTGGCGTCGTGTTTCTCGTATTCGTGTATGAGACGCAGCACGTCATTGTAGGACCATTTCAAACGTTTCTGCTCGCATTCTTCCCTCACCTCCGCGACTGCGGTGTCCACTTTTGCTCGCAGCCCCCCTGCTTCCCAGAGTTCCGCCGCCTCTCGGCAAATCTCGAGATCTCCTGACTTGTCGAAGGGCGCTCGAATTCCCACTTTCAGGAAACCTTTCGCGGCGTCCAAGTGCAACTGCACATTCTCCAACACTGACAGCATCAAGTCGGCGCAATCGGAACGCCGCAACTGCGGCACGTGCTTCCCCAACGCCATTTGCTGCACCAGCGCTTTGGTCTCGAGGGCAATGTACCGGCGCTTCACGTGCTGGTTCAAGTCCGTGTCCACGGGCTGCGCAACTGCGGTCGCCCCCCCGCCGTGAATGATCAGCACGTAGCCGCGCTGCCAGGCGAGTCTCCGCACAGCGTCTGCTTTGTGCGGGGAATGGTCGTCGGCCATGAGGATGCGCCACTTTCCCCGCAACTGCGGGTCGTCGGGCCAGGCCCGCAAGTGCCGCTGCAAGAATGATACAACGTCGTCTGCGCGGTAGGACCCCTTCTCGGACGTCGCCGTGCTCACCCAAGACGGATAGCCGCGACTGCGGGCATGTGCGGCCAAGCCCTCAGCGATGACAGATCCCCCCTTGAACATTAGCTCCGCCGGCGGTGGTCCGCAACTGCGGATGTCCTCCGCGTCGCTCGACACCGTCAGGTTCGCTGTCCACCGAGCCCTGCTGTCGTCATGCGCCTCGACAAGCGGGACAATGCCACCCTTCACAGCCAAGGTCGGCTTCGAGGCCGACGACGACTCGTTGTGGTGAAAGGGCGACTGGTCCCAGTTCAGGATGTGCGGGTCGTACCCCAGAAGCTCCTCTGCAGCTGCGCGGACCCTGGCCACGTTCAAGATCATAGTCTCAAAACGAGATTGGAGCAACCATTTTGGCACCTTGTACTTGCGGTTCGGCTTCTTCATGCTCAGGCCGTAGGAGCGCCGCCACTTCACCCACCACCGAGGCCGCAACTGCGGCACCATCGGTTTGCCTCCCCGCTTCATTGTCTCCACGCAGTAGTCCGCGACGAGTTGCTTCGCCTTCGTAACCAGCAGGGATTGGGAGAACCTGGCCAACATCTTGGGCCTCTCCTCCGCAACTGCGGTTCGCTTGGCCACCGCCTTCCAGTCCACGGAGTACCTCATGTGGGACCACCACTCGTACAGAGCGGCTTCCAGCCATGGAGCCTTGTTCGGGCGCCCTTGGTTGCCCCGCGCGCGGCGTCGGCCATGCACGCCCGCCGTGCCATGTCCACCTTGTGTGCGCCAGTTTTGAAACCACTTGGAGACGGCCTGGCGCTGCTGGACGACCCCCATGCCCTTCGGCCACGTGAACCGCCCGCAAAAAGACGCGATTGAATTCCGTGGCAGAACGCCCTCGCCCATCCAACCACAACTGCGTGCGTGCGCCTCCAGTTCTTTGCAAACCAGTTCGCGGTCTCTGAGCATGTGCGGGCACACGCGCCGCTTCTGTTCCGCAACTTCGGGTTTTGGGCGTGCGCTGGCCAGTGCGTGCGCCCTGATCTGCTCCTCCTGCAACGCCTCGGGCATAGCCTCAGCCATGGCAAGCAATATACCCATGTCCTGCACGCCCGTCTGCCACTCTAACGCCGCCATGAGAGCGGGGCGTGGCGCGCTCGCCTCTCTCGGCGCCTCTGCTGGTTCGCCCTCGCCCTCGGAGTCGTGCAGGACCATGGGTCCAGCAGGGCCGCTGGCCCCGCAACTGCGGTACGCCCGCACCTCCTCCAAGGTTAGTTCCTGCGTGACAACGAGCATGTCGTGCAACCACGGTTCGTCCCAGCGGCGCACCCCGAAATCGTACAGTTCCTCCCGAAGCCATTTGCGCGTCTCGGCATTTTGCGGTTTCTGCAACATCATCGCCATAAGGTCAATGCCGCAGTTTCCATCGCAAACAGTCCCTAGGACCCATTGTCCCAGAGGACCGTAGAACCTGTTCAACGCGTCCGCCCCCTCAGAGCACACGCCACCCACCGCAACTGCGGCCACCCAGTGGCGCACCTCATGGAGAGGGTTCTCGGGAGTCACGGGCCTGAGTTCCACCGTTGTCCATTCCCCGAACAGATCCTCAGCAGCGGCGAGTACGCACGCCACGCCGTCGACGGCGCATGGCTCAGTGCACTTCTCCTTTGCCCAAGGCATGTAGAAGTCAAGGAGGTCCTTGCGGTTCTCGCCTTCCCACACGTAAGGTCGACGCCCGAACCGCAAGGCAAACAGCATGAAAGCTGAATACCCTATGTAGGAATTCTCGGACAGAATCTGCCTCAGGAGAGCCATCACGACGTCAGGCACCGTCGCCGCCACTGCGGCCTGGATCTTTGGCGCGTCTTCCACAGGTACACCTTTCTCTGGCGCCAGGGGTGGCGCCGCGACTCGTGGCCGCAAGGCGTCGCCAACAGGCGCCGCAACTCGTGCTGCAGCCTTTGGGTCTGGGCACGGGAAGAATGCGACCTGCGTCTTCGACCAGTTCTCTGGCAGCGGCCGCGCTGGTGGCAAGCGTGCTGGAAGTGGTGTGTCTTTGTCCGCTTCCACTCCCTCAGGAGCTTCAACCGCAACTGCGGTCTCCTGCGCAGCAGGCGGGTCTGGTGTTGCGTGCACTTGAGCTGGAGGAGCTGGGGGACTGCTGCTGCGGGTGCTTCGGGCACAGGGGCTGCTGGAGGTTTGGGTTCTGCGGGTGCTTCTGGTGCTGGAGCTGCGTGTCCTTCTTGCGCAGGAGCTGCGAGTTCTGCTGGTGTTGCTGGTGCTATGTGTGCAGGGGCCGAGGGAGCCGCAACTGCGGTGCCGCCTGGAGCCGCAACTGCGGGGGGTGGCGTCGCGCCCGGTCGCCAAGCAGACGGCCGCAAATGAAAGCGAGGCGGCTCAACAAGGCCGTACTGCGACGCGGGCCACTTCGCTAGGCACGGAAAATCCGCACATGCGTGCACCTTTATCTTCTTGGGGCACGGAACGCCGCTACTGCGGCCCAAGATGTTGGCGAGCCCAGTGGTGCCATACTTCGTTTTCCTCGGTGCGCAGCCGCTGTCGTAATGGAGCCACTCCACCTCGAAATGCGTTCCGTCCTCCTCGCCATACCATGTCCGCCCCACGGGAACATCCATGAGCGGTCGCGTGGCGAACGACTCGGGCCGGGCACTCGGCTGCGGGCTACAGAACTAGGAAGAGGGAGGGGAGGAGGGAGGAGCAACTGAAGACGATGCGGAGGGGCGAAGAAGGAGGTACTTTTCAACAACGCCCGCGCGGAAGCCCCAATCATCGCGCGCACAGGGTTTCGATGCTTCACTCCATGCTTCTCTAAGAAAAACGCTCGCCCACACAAGTTGGCGCACTAAGGCGTGCACCCGTGGAACACCCTAAACCTTCCGCCTGCCTCCTCACACCGCCTCGCCCTCCGCGTGTTCACGCGCACCCAGCCACCCCGCAACTGCGGGCACTCAGTAGCCCCACCGCAACTGCGGCCCATACGGCTTCGGGCCTCAGTCGAACAGACTGGGGATTTGGAGCTCGAGGTAATCCAGAGCCGCTTGCTTGCGCTGGTGCTGCGTCATGCCCTCCCACTCGTAGTCGTAGCCCTTCACCGACTGCGCCGACTGCCACTTCTTCTTTGTAAGTTTCTTCACCTCCATCTCGATCCTTTTGCCCTTGTTGGCACACTCTCGCGTGATGGTCGCGACCCAAGCGCCCTTGAAGTCCCAAACGACGGTGAAGCCAGAGCCGCTCCCCTGCGCCACGAGGGGGTCGACCTCCTTTTGCTTCGCCAGCGGGGTGGCAGGGTCAACCGCCGTTGCCCAGTCCCTGTCCGCCACTGCGGCCTCGTCCTTGTCGCCGTCGCCGATGTCGGGGACACCGCCGAGGCTCACGTCGTCCACGATCATGTCGATCAGCCACCCAAGGTCTGCAGCGTCCAGCCACAACGTCCTCCGCTTGAAGCTGGCCACCCGCACGTTTCGAACGGCCGTGTCGTGCGGAAACTTCATGGGGCTCTTTGCGGGCATCTGTACAGAGTGCACAGTGGCTATGGCCGACTCCACGGCCTCGCCCCTGGGCAGGCCAGTAGCCGCCGAACGCGTTCCAGTCTTCTGCTTCTTGGCGCTGGTCGGGGTCGCTGCCTGCTTCTTCGTGGCGTCCGTGGAGCTGACCAGGGACGACATGGGGTCATCTGCTTCGTGCCCCGCGTCGCCGTCGCTCTCATCGTCCGCAACTGCGGCGCCGCCCTGCTTCGCGACTTCTTTCTTCAGCGCGTCCCAGGCCTTGGAGGCCTTCAAGGCCCCTGCGGTCGGTTTACCTTTGGCGCACACCTTGAGCAGCCAAGGCTTTTGCATGTTCACGTGCACGAAAGTTATCTCTCCGAGGGGCCATGCGTGGAGCACCTTGACATCCTTTTCGGGGACGGGGGTGGTCTGCGCAAGCCAACCTCCACGGATGCACAAGACCTTCTCAACGCACACAGGGCTCCATTCGCTCGAAGTCGGCATGTGTGCTACTGCGCTGGACACAGCCGCAACTGCGGGCAAGGCGGGGGTGCGGGCAGTGGGGCCGCGCGCGGTTGAGCCAGATGGCGAGCTGAACGCCTCCCTGGAGGGCCTCCCTCGGTCCCTGCGATCCTCGCGCCTCCCTGGAGGGCCTCCGCCCTCAGGGTGCTTCAAAGCAGTGCCGGGGCACTGCTTTGAAGCATTTTTGGGTTCAAAGCAGTGCCGCGGCACTGCTTTGAAGCACCCGGGTGCTTCAAAGCAGTGCCGCGGCACTGCTTTGAAGCCAAAAATGCTTCAAAGCAGTGCCGCGGCACTGCTTTGAAGCACCTGAGGGCGGAGGCCCTCCAGGGCCTCCGCCCTCAGCCCAGGGCCCTCCAGGCCCTCCAGGGCCTCCAGGGAGGCCCTCCAGGGCCTCCAGGGCCTCCAGGGAGGCCCTCCAGGGCCTCCAGGGCCCTCCAGGCCCTCCAGGGCGGAGCCCTCCAGGGCCTCCAGGGAGGGAGGGAGGGAGTGAGGAAATGAATAGTTTCGGCTTCCAGCTTGGGAGGAAGGGGAGAAAGGAGGAGGAGAGAGGGAGGAAGTGGAGGAAGGGCGAGGGAGGAGAGGGAGAAGGGAGGGAGGAGGTCCGTTTCGAACCTCCGTGCTCGATCGTCAGCGGTCCGCTACTGCGGCATCAGCAAGTGACACTGCAAACTACACGAGCGCTCCGCAACAGCGGTCACGCGTGCGCCCCCCCTTCGGCCTGTTGCCCGCAACTGCGGTCACGCGAGCAAGCCGCCCTGACTGCCGCCACTGCGGCTTCTGAATTACTTAGAGCGACATCTTCCCGCTTTCGTCGAACCCTTTCTTCGATTTCTTCGGCGCGGGCTGGCCCGAAGGCTTCCCTTTGGCCCTCTTGGCCGCGTCCGTCTTCCACGTCTCCTCGGCCGCCTTCTTCTTCGGTGCGGTTTTGGGTCTCGCCTCCCACAGGAGCTCTTCTCCTTTCTTCACGGCCGTGGTATTCACCAGCACAGGGACATTCACGGCGAGCACGACCCCGCCTGTCCCAGGCACGCACACCGCCAATTCTTTCGTCTCCAGCTCCATGTTGATGCGCGCAACTGCGCTTTCATTACGGCTGTTTCTCTGCTGGATCTCCTGTTCCGTGACTCTGTTGACTGCCCAGAAGACGTGCATTGTCTCTTGCGCATCCCACTTCCATGCTCTCAACCGCACATCGTGGTCAGCCACGTCGGCGGGCGTCTTGTCCGCAGGCGGCTTGAACTCGGGGTGCAAGTAGAAGGTCGTGGGCGTGGCCCCATTTGGATCTCCTTTCACCCAGACTTGCACGGCCACCCTCTCGGGGTGCGTGCTTGCGGCGTGCACCTTGGATGCCTTTGGGACGCACGGCCACAACTCGATGCATTTTTCGTCGTTTGCAGCGGTTGCCTTGACGGTGCGTTTCTCTGTGTCAGCGTCTTGCAACACCTCTACTTGCGCTTCCGCAACTGCGGACATGTGGCGCGCCCAAAGGCACAGCAACACTGCGCTGACCAAAGCAGGCTCCCGCCCCAGCTCCTTCGCTGCCGCTGAACGCCTCCATTCGGCGATTGGCAAAGGGAAGGATCCGCGTGGAATGGCCGTCGTGTCCCTGCTGCGCTGGTGGTTCGTTGGTAATTGCGTCGTGGGGTCAAAGGAAATGACCGTCGGCATCAACTCGTGCTCCTCTGCGGAAGCCTTTGTCTTCCCCGCCACTGCGGGCTCATTCGGTTCTGGGCGCGGCAACGCGTTGAAATCGAACCAATCGGGCTTCCCGCCTCGGACTCCCACTTCGCCGAGGGCCTTCTCAAGGGCGTCCCGATTGGACTTCGGCTCCACCTTCCCCGTGGCCTCCGCGCAAGCGCGGAGGAGCGCCTGACGATGTCCTGGGATACTTCGTTCCTTGAAGCTGGTGTCCTTCAGGTACTGTATGAAGCCGTCTGCGGTCAGTATGCACAGGTTCGCCTTGAACTCGATCGCCTTCTCAGGGCCCATGCCGTCGATGGCCTTGCTCAGCGTGAACAAGTACAAACGGAGAGCCGAGTTCATGTCGATGAGGAATTCTCGGAACTCCTTCTTCTTCCACGATTGTTCTGGGTCAGGGCACCACACAGGAGTGTCAACGCCCCTCTTCCTCGCAGGCGCGTTCCTGTAGCATCGCATCACCACGGCAACCTTGACCCACGGCACTTCGTCGGGAAGCTCGCTGGCTGCCCCGAAGGCACCGAGCCGAAGGGCCCTTCTCCTGGAGTTCACGTAGACCTCGCAGAACTGGAGCAGCAAGGGGATGAACTGCGCTTTCGTGCTCCCGAGCCCAACAACGAACGAGAACAGCTCAATGAAGTCTGGGTCCTGAACGACTCGATCGAGTTCGTGCATGACGGAGAGCTTGACCTTTTCAAAGGCAACCTGATCCGCAACTGCGGCGTGCAGCTCCGCGTCAACAGCCTTGCACAGAACACGGAGCGCGGTGAGTTCAGTCGTTCGCAACGCAAAATCGGCTCCTTTATTGAGGGACTGGCTGATGAGCGAAGCACCAGTGGGTTCCTCGTCCATGATTTTCCAGCTAAGCACTTCCATGAGCATACCCCCCTGCACGAGTTTCTTAGCGACAGGGTCATGTTCCGCCACTGCGGCCATGTCGAGATTGCCGTCCTTATCGAGCACGCGCTTCAGCCTCGCGCTCTCGTCCTCCGTGAACTCCATGCCTTGGGGGATGGGCCACTTGGCTCCCAGGGCGCACGCCCGCAACACGAGGCACAAGTGGGAGTGCGAACACGTCCCATACGCAACGTCTGTTCCGCAACTGCGGTCGAAGCACGCAGCGAGGTGGCCGGTCGCTTTTTCCAGATTGTACTCTGTGTACGTCTGGAACGTCGGGTCCTCCTTTTTTCTCAGCACCAGCTCTTGTGCTGGGTACATCTGAACGCAGACACCTTCGTGGTCAGCTTCGGCTTGCGTGAATCCAGCCAGGAAGATTTTCACAGCGAGTTCCCGAACCCTTTCCTGCTGAGGGTAGTGCCCGCCTCGGTTGCCCGTGTGCGGGGCGAGCATGAGCACAGGGAGGCGCACCTTGTCCCCTGTCCTGAATCTAGACCTCAAGGCGTTGGCCCTCTGAAAGATCCCTTGCGTTCCGCCTGGAACTGCGGCTGTCTCGTCCGCCACTGCGGCTTTCTTGTCCGCCACTGCGGCATTATCTGTGCCGACGCTGTCGTTCATATCTGTGCCGACGCTGTCCGCCACTGCGGCCCAAAGCTCCGATATGGCGGACTATGGCACGACGTCCGTCGCTCAGGGTGGAGGCGTGTGTGCCAGGAGCCCAACGACCTGCTGAGCCGAATGCCTGCGGACGACTGAAGGCCCAGTTTTAATCCAAAATATCGGGCGAGAGCTTGGGGGGGGTGCAGGCTGGAGGAGGGAGGGGGGTGCAAGCTGGAGGAGGACGAGGAGGGGAAGGGGAAGGACAGCTAGGACGGAGGTGGCGGGGGGATGCGGCCTGGAGGAGGACGAGGAGGGAGGAGGGAGGAGGGAGGAGGGAGGAGGGAGGAGGGAGGAGGGACGACGACGACGACGACTGCTGACGACAGACGACAGACTTGACGACGACGACGACCGACGACGACTGCTGACGACAGACGACAGACGCGACGACGACGACGGCAGCGACGACGACGAGGACGGACGACGACGATGATGATGACCCAGCGCGCGCACACTTATTGCAAACTGCGGCTTCGCAACCGCGTGCTCTCCTATTATACGCAACCGCAACTGCGGCTTCGCAACCGCAACCCCGCAACTGCGGGCTATCCTACACCGCAACCGCAACACCGCAACTGCGGGCTATCCTACACTGGGATGCACTACGCAGGCAGCAGGCGCCCAGTAATTAGTACCGAGCTCTGTTCCGCAACTGCGGCTCCTCGGTCTTGCCGCACTCACCGCTCGTCCGCAACTGCGGGAGATCGCGCCTCTTCGTGCTTCCGCTTGCTCGCCCGACTTGCGCGTCCGTGGCCGACGAAGACGATGTTTTGGTGGATGCCCTCGCACCAGTGCGTGCTGAAGGTCTTCTCGTTGAGCTCCTTCTGAATGACCTTGCCGATTGGGGGCAGCGCTGCCAAGTGGAGCTTTTCTCTGACTCCGCTACTGCGGTCAGGGTCATCCTCCCACTTGGGCATGTACTTCGCTGGAACCCAGCGCCGAGAGATGATGGAGTCGCTTGTTCGATGCATCCAATCAGGGAGCCACTGGGGATCGTTCTTCGACGGCCTCCCTGCAAAATCAATGTTGTAGTCCGCAATGCGCACGTCGCACGGGCCAATGGGGAGGACGTAATTCGGATGCATGACGCGTGTGCCCTTCACAATGCCTCCGAACAGGGCGGGTCCAGCCCTGAACACCACCCCCACCGGGCAGGTGCAGCTGGCTCCGCAACTGCGGCCCAATGCTGCGAGCTGCTCAGGCGGGATGTCAAACAGGCCGCACAAGAACCGCACATCATTTTTATGGATGGCAGCAACCGCGTCCTTGAAGAAACCTGGATGCCACGCTTGTTGTTCTGTTTGCGTGATCTTGTGTTGGAGACGTTCGGTGACTGCGTGTCTGGACACGACGGCAAAACGGATCACCGCGGCAGGATTCATCTCGGAGCCCTTCAGGCGAAAGCTCAGGATCGTGACGGCGTGGGTGGCCCCATGAACATGACCCGCAACTGCGGTCTCTGCGATGATGTGCGGGCGCACGAGCACCAGGCCCGTCTCTCTGAACAGGGGAACCGTCGTCCAGTAAGGCTCCTCGGAGGCGTTTTTCATAGTGACAGCGTTGTCGATGGCACTCCTGAGTCCAACGCGAACGTCGTAGCTGCAAGCGCCTTCGACGTTCCCCGTGCGGAACAGCTCGGGGTCCCATACGACGAAGACGACCGCCGCAGTTTGGTGCAAGATGCACCTGAAGACATCTTCGTTTGTTGCCACCTTCGTGATGACCACCACGTTGAACACCAAAGCGATGGTGGACGGAACCCGATTGCCGTCTGCTGTACGAAGGAATCCTTCGTTCCACTTGGGGCGTTCCCCAAAGTAGTTTATCCCTGGAGGGGACCTGGTCCGCTGCTTCTTCCGCGGTGCTCCCGCATCTTCCCGCAACTGCGGTTCCGACGGAGGCCCCGCGCGACCCCGCGACTGCGGTTCTGACAGCGGCGAGTCTTCCGTGGGAGGCGGCCTTTTCCTCGGCCGCGAATCGGCCGAGGCGGTTGTCTCGGCGGCTTTCTCCTGGGAGGCGGCCTCGTCTTCGGGTTGGGCGCCTCGTTTGGACTCGGCTGCGAGCAGCACGGCCGAGGGCGCGCTGCTCCCAGATGAGCCGCGCGCGGCACCTGGCTCGCCGGCCACCCCCGCAACTGCGGTCTCGGTGGCGGCTCCCGTCACTGCTGGTTGGTCCTGCTGCTTCGTCGGCGTCTGCGCCCGAGGCCCCCATTTTGCCTTGGGGGTCAAGTGCGCCCTGCGCAACTGCGCCTCTTCGCGCCTCCCACCAGCAGAGCTCCCACTCGCAGCGCTTATCGGCGGCGGCGGCCGATATTCGATGGCCGACCGCGAGGAGCTAGACGACTGCGGGGAGGCCTCGCGCGGCGGTCGCTCGGGGCTTCCGCTACTGCGGTCCCCCGTCGGCTCCGCGACTGCGGCATCCGCGGCAGCCCCTTGCGCGCCGAGCCTTTCCCGCAGTTGCTGCTTCAGCTCGGCGAACCGCTTGTCGACCTCGGCTTTGCGAGCTGGGTCCATGGCGTGGCCGCGCGCGGCCCCCGTCCGACGGGGGAACTGCGGCCGGCTTGGGAGAGGAAGGACAACGAGGGAGACGGCGGGGATGAGGACGAGGAAGGCGAAGAGGAGGATGGAGAGGACGCGACGGAAGAGGATGGCGCGAAGAGCTCAGACGAGGGTGAAAGGAGCAAGGGGACTGCGACGAGGATGACGGGCAAGAAACGGAGGAGGAGGAATCAACAAAGTCCGCAACTGCGGCCCTCGGGGGGGAAAGCGACGAGGACGACGGGAAATGACTCGGCCAACGGAGGCGGGCTACGGCCAACGGAAGGAACTGCGACGAGGAGGAAAGGCGGAGGGAGGAGACTGCGACGAGGACGACGGGGAAGGGGCGACGAGGACGACGAACAACTGCGGATCCATCTGTTTAAGTACCTGTCTCCGCAACTGCGGCCGCGCTAATTAACGTCACGAGTGCTTCAACGGAGGTGATGCGCGCCCGAAGCACCTAATTACAGCGGTCAGTCGTGGGAGCGCCGCAACTGCGGCCAAGCTGTATGAAGTCGCTAGAAGGCAGCGCCGCAACTGCGGCCGAAAGCGCGCATAGTGAGTCAAACGAGCGCGGCGTCACGCGATCGGTTTCCGCAACTGCGGTTCCATGGCTGCGCAATCCCGCAACTGCGGTGTCAAGGCTGCGCGGACCACCGCGGTTGCAGATGCGCCCCCTTGCTCGCGTCGAACCGCCCAGGATTCGGATGGGCGTGCAGCATCTTCCAGAACGTGAACGTTCCGTGGCCATCGCTCTTGCCGAGACCTGCCCTCGGGCCCCGCACGGGATGCGAGTGCGGCTCCACCTCATACGTGTTGAACTTCGGGCTAGACCAGGATGGGTGGACGCGAATGCCCGAGCCGTCGTCGCGGATGAGGACGAAATCCCACTGGGGCAGAGGGATTCTTTGCGCCTGTCCTCTGTCCACCCCTTTCGTGTGCCTCATGTTGTCGAGACTGCTAGGGCACGGGCGGCACTCGCAGCGGACCAACCCGCGACTGCGGTCATTGTCAGGGCCGCACACGACGCGCAGCATTGTAGGTCCATCCATCTGCGCGACCATCTCCAGCCAAGACCACGGCACTTTGACAGTGTGGTCCCAGTCCCAATCCCTGTTGTCCTGCGCCTTCCCCTTTGCGCGGTACTTAAGGATCTTCGAAATTTCCTCCGCAACTGCGGTACCTCCGAAGACGGGCGTGCGGCTGCCGAAAGGGTTTTCTCGGTCTTCGTACTCGTCTCGGAACCACTTCAAGGCCGCGTTGTGCTGCTTATAATTGCCGTTCCAGTTCGCCCTGAAGTTCTCGAAGAATTCCAACTTGAAAATTGGCAGCGGCTCATTGCGCACAATTTGAAACAGCGCAACTGCGCCTTGTTCTTCGCGCCCTGGGGGAAGCAGGGGACCGCCTCCTTTGCCCGCCGCTGTTGCGGCCGCGGGCTCCGCGGCAGGAGAACCTGCCGAGGCACTCGAGCGGCCACCTTCCCATGCATTCCACCAGCCACCCTCGTCGTCCCACCAGCGGGCGCCCTCCATTCCCCAACCCTCGCATCCGTTGCCGCCCCATCCGCCGCCCTCCCATCCGCGACTGCGGTCACTTCCGTCGCCGCCATCCTGCGCTTTTCCTCTCCATCCGCCAAGAGAATCTCCGCCGCCCCAGCCGCCACTGCGGTCACCTCCGCCGCCGTATCCGCCACTGCGGCCGCCCCAACCCCCACTTGTTCCCCAACCGCCGCCGCTGCTCTTTGAAGAATCCGCAACTGCGGCCCGTGTTTCCTCTTCCGCTTTGTCATCCCACCCTGCACGCATCTCTGCCCCGACTGCAGGCCGCGGAGGCGGGCGCGAGCCCGCCCAACCGCCGTGAAACCTACCGTCGGCGCGGGCTTGAGCCGAACGTGCATGGAGGAGGAGGATGAGGAGGAGGAGGGTGAATGTGAGGAGGATGATGCGTTCCTGGGAGGTGTGCCTTCGCGTGCAACACAAGAGCCCTGAGAATTCCTGAGGCCCCTCCAACAGCCAAGGACGCGGATGACAAGAAAGTCGAGAAGATTGGGAACCGATTGAGGATTAAGAGGCGTGCGACGAAAGGGATGATGATGACGAAGAGGAAGATCAGTGAAGGGGAGGAGCGGACAGGAATTATGGAGGAGTGATAGCAGAGGAGGAAGAGGGGGAAGGGGGAGGAGGAGGAGGAGGAGGAGGAGGGAGAGGAAAAGGGGGAGGAGGAGGAGGAGGAAGAAGGGGAGGAGGAGGAGGAGGAGGAGGAGGAGGAGGAGGAAGAGGAGGAGGAGGAGGAGGAGGAGGAAGAGGAGGAGGACGACGACGACGAGGAGGAGGAGGAGGAGGAGAGGGAGAAGGAGAACGGGGACAGGAGGACAAGGACGGAGAAATATAACAAATGAGGGGGAGGAGGCGGAGGAGGAGGAGGACGAGGAGGAGAAGCAGGAAGAGGAGGAGGAGAGGGGGGAGGAAGAGTGCGCGTGAGACTGGGAGAACGAGGTAATTAATTAGAGAGGGAACGGGGGAGGAGGGAGGACAAGGAAGAGCATACAGCGACGAGAAGAGGAGAAGGAACAGACGAAGGCTCCTGCTGATCGCATTTCCGCATCGTTCAAAGCAGTGCCGGGGCACTGCTTTGAACGACTGGTGATGTTCAAAGCAGTTCCCCGGCACTGTGTTCCATCGTCGCCGTTATAAGGGCTATTGGATTAGGCCCGAGTTGAGAGCAATGGAGCGCGCTCGGCGACACACCCGCTCGCCGCGCAGGCGGGATCTCGGGTCGGGCGAAACTTTCGCCCGAGCCGAGATCCCGCCTGCGAAAGGGGGGGATAGATAGCAAAGGGGGGGTTTGAGAATCAGCTCACGTAGCTGATTTTCCCGGCGCCTCCCGGCGCCGGAGGCGGCCATGTATCGAGGAATGGGCCCCTCGGCGAGGCCGAAACCAGCTGCATGCAGCAGATTTCGTAACGCGCCCCTTTCCCAATCCCCCCCGTTCGCCCGGCCCGAGGATCGGCCGAGATCGGGGCCTCTGGGGGCAAGGGGGGGGCGGGCGGGACTGCGGGCCGCGGCGGGGCCCCCGGGGGGCGGGAGCGAGGATGGCGGCCCTGGCTTGCGACCGGAGACGGAGTCAGGACCAGGTTTGAGTCGGGCGTGTCCCCCCACAGGGGGATTTTCGACGACAAGTAAGAAATATACTCACAAAATGCTCCGAAATGGTCACAAGAGGGATCAAAAACTGCTCACCATACTGTTTTTTGACTGCTTTGGAAGATCCCTCCTGTAGAGAGACAGGCCCGACTCAAGACCAGGTCAAACTCGGAACGGGTCGCATCGGGACCTCTGAGATCTGGCGGTGCCAGAAGATGTGCCGGGCGCCAAGAGTCGGCTACACGCGAGAGTGAGCCTGGGTGAGAGTGGCCTTGGGTGCACGGCTTTGGGGGGGGCGCGGTGGGGCCAAATCCAATCGCGAAAGACGCTACTCCAGATTTCGTAATAAAAGGGAGGGGGTCTGGACCCTCCAAGACAAGCCATTTCAGACCCCCCCCCGTGGGAGAACCCTCCAAAACATCGTCCCCAGAGCCCCCAGGCCCTCCAAGATAGCCTGGAAGAGACCCCCCCCCCGAAATGAGACCCCCCTCCCTTTATTACGAAATCTGGAGTACCATCGCATCGCGGTCGGCGATCGGGGCGCCCCAGTGGGCCCGCACCAAAGGCCACTCCGGCGAAAGGCCACTCCTACGTCCAACCGACAGAGGCCGTGCCAGGGCGCTCCACGGAGCGCTCCGAGAGAGTGCCGGAGCGCTCCGGGGCGATGCCTCCCGGCCCCGGCCGATGCACCACGGCGGCGAGGGAGGGAGGGAGGGCGAAGCGGGAGGGCCGAGGCGGGAAGAAGAAGGTGTTCCATCAAAACGGCTTCCTCCTCCTCCTCCTCCTCCTCCTCCTCCTCCTCCCCCTCCTCCTCCTCCCCCTCCTCCTCCTCCTCCCCCTCCCCCTCCTCCCCCTCCTCCTCCTCCCCCTCCTCCTCCTCCCCCTCCTCCTCCTCCTCCTCCTCCTGGTGGTGCACGCGGCCTGTTGTTTTTCGGAGCCCCAACCTGCCTACGCAGCTCCAGGGGCAGAGCACTCCCAGTCCGTACCTCTAACAAGTGGGTGGCTTTTGGGTCTCTCTTGGTGGCGCCTGCCCTGGCCTCGTGGCCGAACCTCGAGTGGGCCAGCTCTGGGCTTCCGTTCTGGCCAGAGCAGGAGGGGAAACGAGGGAGGAACTGGTAGGGCTTCAGGCTGCGCACAGGCAGCCCCTTCAGGCAGTCCCGGCTGAACTCAACAGGCCCAACGAGCAATCCCACCTGGCCGCAACAGGCCCCCCGAAAAGCCTGTGGCGGTCTCTGACTACCTACCAGACCACCCCAACCCAACCCGAAGACCCGAATTTCGGGTGGGGGGGGGTACGAGTTCCATATGTGTTTTCTCGATGTTCCACGACCCCCCACCCCACTGGAAGTCGAGGAAAATTTTGGCCTTCGGGTTGGGTTGGGGTGGTCTGGTGGGTGGTGAGTCTCAGCAACTCAACCAGTGGCAGGAGCAGTAAGCAAAGGACGAGACCAGGACGAGGACGAGGACGAGGAGGAGGAGGAGGAGGAGGAGGAGGAGGAGGAAGAGGAGGAGGAGGAGGAGGAGGAGGCGGCGCCAGGATGTCGAGAGCGCCCCGGGCTGCCCGAGGGGGCCTGCGCAGGCCGGGCGGCTCACCTGGGAGGGCCCGCCGAGGCCCGCCGTGGCTCTTTGGGGAGGGGGGGGGGGCGGCTTGCGCGCAGCCCGAAGCCTCGCCAAGGGAGGCAGGGCGAGGGGGGATTTTCGAGGGCGAGGGAGGCAGGGCGATCGCCGAGGGAGGCAGGGCGGGAGGCGAGGCGAGGGGCGAGGGAGGCAGGGCGAGGGCGGCTCACCTGGGAGGGCAGCCCGAAGCCTCGCCAAGGGAGGCAGGGCGAGGTAAAATCAAGTCGGGCCTGTCCCCCTACAAGGGGGGTTTTCGCGGGCAAACGGGAAGTAGTCAAGCAATATTCAAACACGGTCAAAGCATACTCAAAAAAACGTCCCCTGACTATTTGTTCACTATGTTTGAACATTCCTCCTGTGGAGATTCAGGCCCGACTTACGTAAAGGTAGTAGGGGGAGAAGGGTGCCGTCGCCATCAGCGGGGGGGCCGAGCCGCGAGCGTGACGGGCGTTGCGCAGTCGCCGTCTGCGCGCCCGTCGAGGCCGCCGAGGATCCAGGAGGCGTGGTCGGCGAGCAGCTCCCGCTGGGTCCGCTCCATCCTCGGCCCCAGGGGAGGGCTCCTCCTGCCCTCGTCCTCCTCAACCTCCTCCTCCTCCTCCTCCTCCTCCTCCTCCTCCTCCTCCTCCTCCCTCCTTTCCCTCATAAATAACTCCTCCCTGTCGCACCCAGAGGCGTTCAGAATGCGGCTCTCGCCGTAGAGCCGCGCACGTTCAGTCTAACGTTGGCAGGAGCTTCACGGATGGAGGCTTGTTTTCAAAGTATGCCCCTCGCCTCTTCGCAGCGCTTGCAAGGGTTTCACAGAAGGTGGGTCGCTCGTTTTCAACATGTGGCTCTCGCCTTTGCGGCGCGCGCATTCGTTGTATCAAAGTGTGCAGCAACCAGCTTCACGGATGGAGGGCAGGCCGTCTTCAAGAAGTGGCTCTCACCTTACCACCGCGCACATTCGTCCGACAAGCTTGCGCGAATTCCACTCGTGGAGCCGATTCCTTTTCAAATGTCGCCCGCGTCTTGGCACCGCGCGCTACCGTAGCAAAATGCTACTACGATTGCCGTTCCAGGAATGATGTTCTGGCACGAAAGGGGAAGGCGCCTAAGGCAGTCTCGGTCCTTGCCTGGGCAAGATGGCGCTCGGCGGCATGGAAGGGAACGTGGGCGACTCCGAACCTTGTGTGGCCTTGTCCGCGAGGCCGTCATGGCCGGGATATTTCGGCACGGGCACCGCTCCACTCATACTGGTCTCCCCTCTCCAATCCCTCATCCGTGCCGCACTGCCCCTTCCTCCCCGCACTCCCTCTCCTTCAAACAATCTCTCGCGTCCTTTACGTAAAGACACCTCAACACTGCCTAAACGCCGTCCCCATCCTCCCCTTCTGCTTTTCTGTTCGCAATTCGGACGGGCCCTTCGTACGAAGCCGAAGCTGAGCCCCACCCGCACTACGCTAACACAACTCAATACCACTCGCCACGATCAAAGACCAGTCGCCATCGTCACCAAAATCGGCGTCGTCGCATTCGTCGCATTCGTCGTTGTCGTGGTTGTATAAATCGTCGTTGCCCTCGTCGTCGTCGTCGTCATCTTCATCATTACTTTCATGATCAACAGTATCATCGTCATCAGCATCATCATCACAATCATCACCATAATCAGCATCATCATCATCATCATCATCAGCATCATCATCATCAACAGCACCATCATCATCAGCAGCATCATCAGCATCGTTGTCATCACCATCACCACCTTCGTCATCAGTACTAGCATCGCCATCATCAGCAGCATCAGCATGATCATGATCATCCTCATGTTCGTCATCGTCATCATCATCATCATCATCATCAGCATCATCATCATCGTCAGCAGCATTGCCATCATCACCAGCATTAACTTTACCTCCATCAGCGACGGCACTATCGCCATCGTCGTCATCATCACCATAGAGATCGCCCTCGCCGCCCGTCGCAGTTGCCGGGAGCCCCGCCCCCGGCCTCCCGCGGCACTCGCCCCGAACCTGCCCCCGCTGGCGGGGGTCCTCTGCGCGAGCCCGTCCGCGATGCGCTCCACGTCCTGCCGACGGGGAGGGCCGCGCGCACGCAGGGCGGCGACACGCCCCCCGCGCGCGCGGCCGCCGGGCCGCCCTCGGCGGCCTCGACGTCTTCGGGGCGTCGCGCGGGCCTGCGCGGCGGCCACGGGGTCGCGCGCACGCCCACGCGACGCCGCACGCCTGCGCGGCCCCTGGCGCACGGCGCCTTCCGTGGCACGGGCGCCGCGCCCTCGACGCCGCCCAGCTGGACCCAGGCAAACCTCCGGGCATTGCGGCCTCTGCTGTCTGCTGGGGACGCCGCGAGGGCTCCCCGCAGAGAGCACGTCCGAGAGCACGCCGCACGTCCGTGCGAGGCCTCTATCCTCGGAGCTCCGCCAATGGATGCATCGAGCGATGCGGCGCGATGGTCCCGCCCCCTTCCCTGGGACCGGCTCTTCATCCTGAGTGGTGTCTTGACGGTCCCAGGGCCCGGTGAGGGCCCCCAGGGTCCGAACACTGTGAAGAACTCCCAGTCCTGATTCTTGCTCACGACGAGAGCTGATGATGATGGTGATGACGAAGATGATGATGATGATGATGATGATGATGATGATGATGATGATGATGATGATGATGATGATGATGATGATGATGATGATGATGATGATGATGATGATGATGATGATGATGATGATGATGATGATGATGATGATGATGATGATGATGATGATGATGATGATGATGATGATGATGATGATGATGATGATGATGATGATGATGTATGTTGGTGATGTTGATGATAATGATAGAGAGGATGATGAGGATGATGATGGTGATGATGTTGACGCTGGTAACGATGGTGATGATGATGCTGCTGCTGATGATGGTGGTGGTGGTGTTGATGATGATGATGATGATGATGATGCTGATGATAACGATGATGGTGATGACGAAGCTGATGCTGATGTTGATGATATTGATGCTGATGTTGATGCCGATGCTGATGCTGATGATTATGATGCTGATGATGATGTTGATGATGTTGATGATGATGGATGCACCTTTCTTGCTCAATCAATAACGTAATGTGACACGGGTATGGTTTGGCCCCCTCGGACTCTGCAAACCCAGGAGTGGCCTCGCTTCGAAGCGCTGTGGGCTAAGCTACTTAAGGCACTGCCGATATATATACGCGCAAGAAGAATGCACGAAATTGCCGTAACGCCCCCTGGTCCTCCTCCTCCTCCTTATCCTCCGCCTGCTCCTCCTCCTCCTCCTCCTCATCCACCTCCTCCTCCTTATCCTCCTTATCCTCCGCCTCCGCCTCCTCGTCCTCCTCCTCGTCCTCCTCCTCCTCCTCCTCGGGCCCCATTTCAGAAGCCGGGACCTTAAAGCACCCGAGCCCCTCGGCGCCACCGCGAGCCCTGCGGGCGTCCCGAGAGCAGCGCTACGTCGGGCGTGCCCCCGTACGGGCGGATTTGGCACACATGAAAATCAAGCAAACCCGAATAGATTAAGAAATAGTCCCAAGAGTAATCCCAAACTGATCAAACATACAAACACAATAGTCTCCCCTCAAAGAGATACGCCCGATTTACGAGCAGCGGGGCCCGCGGGGGAAGGGGGGAAGGGGACCGGCCGAAGCCGGCAATCTGGGGGGCCTGCCAGGGCATGTCCTGAGAGCAGACGAGAGCTCTGAACCCAGACCCCCTCGAGCGAAGAAGAAATCACTATACGGAAGGTTTTTCGCTATTTTCGACTCCGGGGGCCGTCGCTGGGCCTCGGGACCGTGAAAAAACGAGTCAGGATGAACAACGGGTCCCCGGGAAGGGCTCGGGACCTCTGGGGGTGGACGTTGCGAGAAATCACGAAGTCGGGTGTCTGGGTCTAAAAACAGGACACAATTCCCACTTCTTCCTGCTCTCCCTCCGTGCCATCCATTACCATCCATCATTTTTTCCGGCATTGATCCTTTTCGCTCTTCCTGACCACTTCCTTATCATCCTCCCTCTCCCTCCTCCCCCCTCCGGCAACTGCACTCTCTTGAAGCATGACCCCGACGCCTTCAAACAAGCCCCCCTCAGCCGGAACTGTAATAAAAACCACGTTCTGCAAGCCACACCGGCTTCTTTTAAACATGATCTGCTGGGCCGGTGGGAATGCAGGAAGGTCAGGACGCTTCGCCGCTGCTGGAAGTGAGCAAGATACAAGACGGCATAAGCGTATACACTGTCCGAGCTCCGCTAGGGAGGTCTCCTTCATGGGGTCCGAGCAGATGGGCTCCGAGGATCTCCCCGCACGGCGGATACCTCGGAGATGCATCGTCGATACATCGCCGACGTAGGCGAAGAACAAATACCAGAACATCGGGCTCCAAATCTCGTTCAAATCTCGGGGGCGCGCAAACATGGATTAGCGATCCGTGGATTTGGAGCGCCGTCGCCAAATCCATGGATCGAGTGACGTGCCGTCCCCAAACATGCGGCCGGTGCCGCCTCGCTCGGCGGCGGAAACCCGCGATTTCCCCTGGAAACGGGGCCCGTCGCTAATCCACGTCCTCTTGATCCATGCTGGCGATCGCCTGGATATCGATCCGCATCGCCGCTGCATCGGCGATGCGATAAGATCCTCCGGCCCCATCGGTGCTCCGACCCTCTCCGGGAGGCCCAGAGATCCGCGCGGACTTCTCTGCTCGGCGCCCAGTCCCCCTCCCTCACCTGGCGCGCGGACAGCGCGCCCTGGGCGGCGCCAGAGGCGCTGCCAAGTTCGGTGGCAACTCATGGGAGCCTCTTGTACCATCTTGTCGGCGGTGGCAACTCATGGGAGCCTCTTGTACCATCTTGTCGGCTCTTGCGAATCGGCGCTCGTCGACGCCAAGTCGACGCTAAACCGACGCTGAATCGACGCTGAATCGACGCTGAATCGACGCTGACCGGCGCTACATCGGCGATGTCTCATCGACTCCCAGACGCGAATCGACGCTAGTCGACGCCGAAGATCGGGTCGGGCGAAAGGGGGGGATAGCAAAGGGGGGGTTTGAGAATCAGCTCGCGTAGCTGATTTTCCCGGCGCCTCCCGGCGCCGGATGGAGCTATGTATCGAGGAATGGGCCCCTCGGTGGGGCCGAAACCAGCTGCATGCAGCAAATTTCGTAACCCCCCCTTTCCCAATCCCCCCCTTTCGCCCTGCCCGAGAAGACGGAATCAACAGGGTATACACCAAGCTCCCATGATTTGCTGCCGAAGCCGAGGGCGCTCACGGGTCGGCGCGAAGACACCCGCGCGGAGCTCCGATGGAGGGGAGGGCCCCCTCCCCGCGAGGCGGCCCCATGGCGCGCCCCGGAGGCGGCCCGCCAGGGGGGCCGGACGCCTCCAGTAGAGGGGGTCGACTCTAGAATCGAGCTGCCCCAGAGTTGAAATGTCCGTAGACCTACGGAGGTTCGACGTGCTTGTAGATCTGCGGAGGCTCGCCTTGTTGCTCCGCGGGCCCTGTCGTCGATCCCCTCCTCGAACGCCGATGGAACCACGATTCGCAACGAAAGGGCTCCGACCCTTTGGGGGGGGGCCTGAGTCAGAAGGGCCAAACACATCAGGATGAGGGGGTCTTTTCCAGCAGATGTACCAGACCAAACCGCCCAGATCTGCCACCCCTCGTGCGAAGACGGAGACCCCAGCGAGGCCACGCCCTCCCTCCCACTCTTCGGGCTTGGGGCTCTCCCTCCCTCCCGCTGCAGGACGCCCGCGCGGACCTCCTCTCCAGGGGAGCGCCCCCGGCGAGGCGGCCCCCCGGCGCGCCCCCCCCCCCCCCCCCGGGAGGAGGGCGCCGGCGCTGCCTCGCGAAGCAGCCTGCGCAGCCTCTCCGCCTCGAGGGCGGCGGGGAGCTCCGCCTCCGCGCCGAGGTGCGCGGCGCCGGCCGGCGGGGCCAAAGGCTCCGAGCCGCCCGCCCCCGCCGACGTCCCCGCCGCGCTGTGGGCGCGGTCGCCGGTGCCGTGTGGGGCGGGGCTCACCCTGCCGTCGCTCGGGCGTCGAGTCCCCGTGCACGTGTCGGCGCCGTGGGCGCGATTGGTGTCGCGAGGGAGGCGCCGAGGTGTGCTCCTCGATGGGGTCCGCGCCGAGAAGAGGCGCGCGCGTCCGAGGGCTGCCAAGGAGAAGGGGGGGCGATCCATGGGCGGGGGAGACACGTGCACCTCTCGGGCCCCTTGTGGGGGGCCCCCTCCAGGGTCCATGAGATGGTGGAGAGGTGCACCTCCTCCTCCTCCTCCTCCTCCTCCTCCTCCTCCTCCTGCTCCTCCACAGATATCGCCCCTCATTGCGCAACGCTCGCTTCGTCTACGTCTTCTCGCTCTGGCGGAAGCTGGCAGAAGCTCGATGAAGGATTACCCCTGCAAAGCACATCCATAGCAACGAAGATGGAGACGCGGGTCGAGGAGTCGGAGGCCGGCTGGTGAAAACGCGCAGTTCTAGGAATTTCTGCAGATTCCTTGGAAGCGCACGGACATGCGCAATTCGACACACGGGATCGTGACGGCCAGCGTCGGACGCACAGACCCGCCAGGCACACAGCGATGACGACGACGGGCCCAGCCATCCGGCGATGCGACCCCTGACGTGCTCGCGTCGTACACGAAAAAAAGACTGGAGGTGTTTCACTATTTTCGGCCCCGGGGGGCCGTCGCCAGGCCCCGGAACCGTCAAAAACTGTCTTTCTTTCGGACGTCCGCTGGCACAGGACCCGGGCTTCCAATGCAGTTCATGCTCGTGGAATCGCCGGGCAATGTCGTTGATCATCATGCTCAAGCTCACTTGGTCGGCCGCGAACAGGACACATTGTCGCACCAACCGTCAAAAAAATACCCAGGATGAAAACCCGGCCCCCGGGGAAAGGACGTCGGGACTTCCGAAGACGCCGTGCTGCAAGAGCCAGGGCGTCGCATGCCTGGGCCTCTTTTTTTCGTGCGCGGCCCCACGAGGGTGCCGACGCCTCTCCAGGAGGAGGAGGAGGAGGGAGAGGAGGAGGAGGAGGAGGAGGAGGAGGAGGAGGAAGAGGGAGAGGAGGAGGAGGAGGAGGAGGAGGAGGAAGAGGGAGAGGAGGAGGAGGAGGTGGAGGAGGAGGAGGAGGAGGAGGAAGAGGGTGAGAAGAGGAGGAGGAGGAGGAGGAGGAGGAGGAGGAGGAGGAGGAGGAGGAGGAGTTCCAACGTATGGTGGACCTCCGGCCCGGCGACGGGGCCCGGAGGCCGAGCGCGAGGAGGTGCGTCGGGACTGGCACGAGCGCGTGTCGCCAGAGCCTGCGTCGGCCGACGGTGCGACTCTCTTCTTGTACGCGCATCCAGCGTAGGAGGTGCGTCGGGAGCGATACGCAAGCGTATCGCCATGAGGGTCGACGATCGGGGGGGAATGGGATAGAGGGGGTCGGAGCCTAAGGTCGGCCGACGGTGTGACTCTTCTCTCAGGGAGGTAAGACCCGGAAATCCCCGAGGAGATCGTCAAAAAATGACGAGGCCGAGCCTGCATCTTGACGAGGCCTCCCGCTGCAGACATCCCACGAAACTCCTCCTCGTCAAAATCCGAGTCGCGGTCGTCAACAAAAACGATGGCGAACCCGAGTCCTGGCAAACCTGGGTCTTACGCTCCCCCGATTCTCATACGCGCAACCAACGTAGGAGATCGTCGGGAGTGATACGCAAGCGTATCGCCATGAGGGTCGACGATCGGGGGGGATGGGATAGAGGGGGCACGCCGACCTGAAATCGGCGACACATCGCCGATCTGCCGGCGATAGGTCCCCGATAGCGAATCCGCACGTTCCCTGGGCGGGGTGGGACTGTCAAGCCCCTACCGACGATCAATGGGCGATTGGGTGTCGATGTGTTCCCGCCTACGCCTGTCCCCCCCTATCCTTGACCCTGACGCCAGAAAGTTCGGACGCCCGAAATGGGCACGGAAAGAATGGGTACAATGCCCAACAACAAGTGTTGTCCCAAACCAACAGCGGCCGCTGTTGGGCAGACGGCCTTCTGTCTCAAATGGACACAGGCCGCGGCGGCGCGGACAGCGTGTCCTCTTCAAAATGAACAGGATCCGCTGTTGGGCATTGTACCCCTTCTTTCCGTACCCATCTCGTTCGTGCAGAGAGAGAGCTTTGGGGACGACGACGGCGACGAGGAACGACGACGACCCACGACGCCGCCGCACGCTGCTGCCCCGGCCGCCGCAGGCCGGCGCCGAGGGCCGCCGAGGGCCGCCGAGGGCCGCCGAGGGCCGCCGCCGAGGGCCGCCGAGAGCCGCCGAGGGCCGCCGAGGGCCGCCGCCGAGGGCCGACGCACGCGGGCGAGGGCCGCCGAGGGCCGTCCCAGGCCGCCGAGGGCCGCCACACGCCGCCGGGTGCGCGCAGGCCTCGCCCGGCAGGGCGTGGGCACGGGACGGTCACGCACCCCCCCCTCCACAGCTGGAGTCCGGTCGGGCATGCCCTCCCACGGGCGGACTTTGGAAGGAAAGAGCATAGAATGATCCAAACAGAAATCAAGAGCATGTTCAAAAATACGCAAGCGTCGTCCCAAGACTGTGCTCTACTATTCTGGAAGGAAGGAGCGAAGAATGAGTCAAACAAAAGTCAAGAATAGATTCAAAACTATTAAGCAAGCTTCGTCCAAAGACTATGTTCTGCTACAGTGGGGGCGTTGACCTAAGGAACCCTAGATAAGGAACGAGGCCCCTTTTTTCCATAAGTTACACTTCGATTTCCTATCGAAAGCATAAGGAAAACCTGAGGCAAGCTGCGAAACACTCAAGGAACGCGGAGCCCCTCCCCAACGAAAAGGGTTCCTTCTTCAGGGCCCCGACTGTATTTCCAGGCCGACTCAGGCCTATCTCCGCCCCGACTCAGGCCGGAGATGGGCCTATCTCCGCCCCGACTCAGGCCTATCTCCGCCCCGACTCAAGCGAAGAGGGAGGAGGACGACCCACCCGTGGAACGAGGTGTGGCGGCAGGCAGCAGCATGGCGGCGTCCGCCGTCGGGTACAAAGGCCAGGGAGCAGGGCGCGTCCGGCGTCGAGCGGGGGCGGAGATGGGCCGCCTGGCGCGCCGCGGCTGCCGCGGGGCCGGGTCCTCGCGGGCGGGCGCGGGCCCGAGGGTGCTCCCCGCCTCCGCCGCGCCCGCCGCTCGCTCCTCCTCCTCCCCCCTCCCTCCCTCCCTCCTTCCCTTCCGCCCGCCCTCCTCCTCCTCATCCTCCTCCTCCTACCTCCTACCCCTCCTACCTCCTCCCTCCTCCCTCCTCCCTCCTACCCCCCTCCCTCCTCCTCTCCTCCGCCTCCGCCTCTCCTCCTCCTTCCTCCTCCTCCTCCTCCTCCTCCTCCTCCTCTTCCTCTTCCTCCTCCCTCCTCCTTCCTCTCTCCTACCAACGTCCTCCTTTCTCCTCCCTCCTCCCTCATGGAAACCTGCCATACCGTCTTGTCGGCGTGTGCTAAGAGGCGCGCGCTAATTGACGCTGATCGACGCTGATCGGCGCTACATCGACGCTTATCGACGTTAACGGTGCTATATCGGCGCTGTCTGATCGACTCCAGAACGCAAATAATCGACGCTAGTCGACCATAGAAACAGAATTACGAGAATACGGCAGGTTCGTGCCGTGTCGAACTGGGCGTTGGTTCCTGACGCTGCGAGGATGGTTCATCCTTGAACGATCGGCCCGTTCCGCAACGTCCGATGATTCAACATCGACCGATTCTGGGTCGCGCCGGCGTTCAATGTTGAACGACGACGTCGGGGTCGCCGCCGGTCGACACGACGCGAACCTACCGTGTTCGGGGGCGGCCAAGAGGGGGGCGTCCAAGAGGAAGGGGGGGCGCGAATCATGGCCGGCGGCATGTGCGCGGCCCTTGGGGGGGGGCCAGGGACGAAATGAAATAAGAAGCGGCACCATCAAATCTGGGAAGCTTTCACGGCCCCCGCAATGATAGCCCTCCGCCCCCTAGTCATCACCCCCCTCTTTGCCGCCCTCGACGTGCACAAGGTTCCCCTAACTTGCCACCGGAGAAGGGGAGGAGGAGGAGGAGGAGGAGGAGGAGGAGGAGCGGAGGAGGGAGGAGGAGGAGGAGGAGTGAGAGGAGGAGGAGAGAGGGAAGGAGGCGGAGGGGGTGGGGGGGGCGTGGAGGAGGAGGAGGAGAAAGAGATGATAGGAGAGAGGAGGCGAGGAGAGGAAAGGAGGGAGCGGAGGATGAGGGGAACGAGAGGGGGAGGAGGAGGAGGGAAGGAGGAGAGGGAGGCGGAGGAGGAGAGGATGAGGAGGAGGAGGAGGAGGAGGAGGGGCGTCCCTGGCAAGGCTCTCCTGCGGCGCGCGGCGGGATCTTGTTGGGGGAGGGCCTGCCGTCAGCGGCGCTCTCGAGGATGAGGAGGAGGAGGAGGAGGAGGAGGGGCGTCCCTGGCAAGGCTCTCCTGCGGCGCGCGGCGGGATCTTGTTGGGGGAGGGCCTGCCGTCAGCGGCGCTCTCGGCGGGAGCCCTGGGGCTCCACCTCCTGGGGGGGTGGGGCGCGGGCGGGCGCGTCGGCAAACAGGAGCGGGGGGGAGGGGGGGAGGTAGGTCGGGCGTGTCGCCCTGCAGGCGGATGTCCGAGGGAGGATAAAAAACACGTCAGAACATGCTTCAACATACACAGCATCTGCTTTGCCATCTTTGACTGTAACATGCTTCAAGCACACACACACACACACACACGCACGCACGCACGCACGCACGCACGCACGCACGCACGCACGCACGCACGCACGCACGCACGCACGCACGCACACACACGCACACACACACACACGCAAACGCACACGCACACGCACACGCACACACACACACACACACACACACACACACACACGCAAACGCACACGCACACGCACACGCACACGCACACGCACACGCACACGCACACGCACTCGCACTCGCACACGCTCACGCTCACGCTCACGCTCACGCTCATGCACACACGCACACACACAATAGTTTTTTTGGTTGTAGTACGCTTATGTAAAATTGTCCCAGAATGCATACTTGAAATGCCTATGCATTGCTTACGTTTGCGTTTTTCGCATGCCCGAAATCGCTACGTCAAATTGCCCACAGACGATTTTCTCTAGGTTGAATGACTCCTCCTGTCGAGGAACAGGCCTGGCTTAGGGGCTCAGGAGGCGAGGCACGGGGGGGGCGCAGCGGTTCTCATCCTCCCGGACGCTTTTGGGCCTCCCTGGGCACTGCCGACGGGGCAAGACGTTTGGGGGGGGGCGGGCACGGGCGCGGGGATCTGCAGTCCAGACAGGACCGCGCCGTGAAGAAGTCAGGACGGAGGGTTGTTGGCCAACTTCGGCCTCGGGAGGCCCTCGCCGGGCCTCGGGACCATCAGAAAACGACTCGGGAGGAAAAACTGGTCCCGGGAAAAGGACGTCGCATGTCTGTGAATGCATCACGGGGGGAGGGGGGGCACCGCGATTCGAATCCCCGACGCCTTTGATCGGTCGAAGGGGCTAGACGTTGGGAGGGGGGGGGGGGCAGGGCGCGGGGATCTGCAGTACAACGCAAGGAACCTTCCACAAGAGACCCAACGCTGAGACCTCAGGACGTCCATCGACTGTTGGTGAACGTCGCGCTCTCCATGGCAGAACCATCGAAGCCCAAGAAATCCAGGGGCACCCTGGAGGCCAGCAGGGTGTTCCTTGGCATGGGATCCCACTGTACAGCACGGGGGAGGGGCCACCGCGACTCGTAGCCCCGACGCTGTTGGGTCGTCGAAGGGGCAAGAACGTTGGGTGTGGGGGGGGGGGCGGGCGCGGGGAGCTGCGGCACCGGCACAACAAGAGGGGGAATGGGGGCGCCCAGCCTCGATGCAGGGTTCGCCCGCACAGCTCCCGGAGGGGTGCACCCACGGGAGGTCCTTCTCTGCCACGGCGAGCAGTTTCTGAAAGGAGCCCTCGGGGACCCACCAGGACTCCCATAACTTCCAAGACAATCGGGCAGTGGCCCGCAGACGCTCGCCGCGTTCGCAGACGCGTGCCCGTTCGCGCAAGGCGGCCACAAGAGAGCTCCAAAAGTGGGAGCTCGAACAGGCGTTTCGAGGCCTCCTCCACGAGATGACTCGGGATGCCGCCAGCAAGCCCCCAGGAAGCCCCAAGCGGCCCCAACGAGGCCGAAATCAGGACCCAAGCGGCCCCCGAAAGGCCCAAAGACACCTCCCAAACCGCCTCCAAGATGCTGTTGAAAGGCCTCCCAAGGGATCCCCACGGGCATCCAAGAGGCCTCTGACCTACAACCCAGGCACGGTGGCGGGATTGGATGATGGCTACAAGATACGAGGAGCACGGAGAAGGCGGAGGAGGAGGGAAGTGAGGAGGGTTGAAAGGCAAAGGAGAAGGAGGCGGAAGAGAAGGAAGAGGCAAAGGAAGAAAGGATGAGGAAGAGGAGAAGGACGAGGAGAAAAGGTAGTAGGAGAAGGACGATCAGGAGGAATAGGAGGACGAGGAGGGGAAAGGGAAAAGGGGAAGGAATGGCATGAGGAATTGGATGACGTACAAGACAAGGAGGAGGCGGAGCAGCGGAAGGAGGAGACCCGCCCCGCCTCAGCGCAGACCGGGGGCTCATGCCGCCAACGCCGGGGCTGCCAACCCACCTGAGGGTGCACCAGGGGCGGAGAACCAGACCCTGCCCTTCCCCCCCCCCTCCCCCCCCCTCCAATTCCACCTCCTCCCCCCCACCTGCTCCTCCTCTCCCTCCTCATCTTCCTCCTCCTCCATCTCTTTTTCGTCTTCAAGAACGCCTCACTGGCGCACCCCCAGACGTGTCGGTAAGGATTTCCAGGCGTTTCGCGTGCGGCTTGCTCACCGTTTACGAGCCTGAAGCTTGACATGTTCTACAGCTTGACAGATGGAGGGCGGAGCGTTTTCAAGACGGAGCTCTCGCTTTAGCGCCGCGCACTTTCGTCTTCAAAGTTTGCAGCAATTTCACAAACGAAGGGCGGCCAACTTTCCAACTGTGGCTCTCGCCTCAGCGTCGCGAGCATTCGTCTCAAAAGTTCGCAACAGAGGATGGGGTGCGGCACCTCTTCAAGATGTGACTCTCGCCTCAGCACGGCGCACGTTCTTTTTCCAAGTTTGCAACTGTTTCAAGGGCTCGTCTGGCTCAGGTCCCTGGAATGGCGTTATGGCACGATTCGGGATTGCCGGAGGGAACCCATCGTTTCGACGATCTCCCAAGAGGGATGTCGAAGCCGATGGGCGGGAGGCCCACAGTGTCCTCAAGTCTCCTACTCCCGACGGGTGGACTTCTTCCATCCACGGGCCCCAGCGGTCCCGACCCCTCCCCACAGGCACAGCTACTTCGTCTGGGATCCCTTTTGGATGGTGCCGGCGAAACGAGCCGGCCCCCGGGGTCATAGACTAAGGGCAACAGCGCCAGGGCTGAACGAAAAACCAACCCGCCCGGAAGTCTGGAGGTTCGGCCGGTCCGCACTCGTCGGCTACATGCACGGAGTGGCTCGTAGACGAGGGTGACCTCTGGTGCGCGGATGTGTGCGGGGGGGGGTGGGGGCAGGGAGAACCAGACCCGAGCGCGCACGCCGCTGCTCTTCCCCCGCGCTCAGCGGTCGGGACTCTGGTGTCAGGTCGGGCATGTCCTCGTACAGGCGGATTGTTTGGAAGAAGCACCAACAGTAGTCAAACGTATGCAGAACTGCCAAACAAAGTAAAACATTGTCCCTGGACTATGTTCTTATGATCTGTGAACATACTGCCTGTAGGGGGACCTGCCCGACTTTACCTCTGGTGAGGAGTCCCTCTTGCGCGTCGCCGAGCTGACGAGGGACGACCGGGGAACCGGTCCGGGGAGGGAAGCGTGGACCTGGATGTCGGCGATGGGCCCCCGATGGGGTAACCTCAAGTCGGGCATGTCCCCCTGTAGGCGGATGCTGGAGGAAAAAACAGGCACCATTGAAGAATACGCAACAATACAATCGTGCAGAGAGAGTCGAAACATCGTCCCCAGACTCAGTGCTTCGACTACTCTTGAATATTCCTCCAGCAGAGGGGCATGCACGTCCTAAGGGTAACCCAAGCGGTTCCTGGGCAAGCTGGGGCACCCCGGGCCCCGAACGGCGAGGTCTGATGGGCGAGTGGGGGGTCGACGCTTGTCTCCCGAAAGCCACTCCTCTTGATCCCTCGTTTTTCGTCTACGTGATTTTCGTGACCAGTGATTTTCTTCTTCGTTTTGTTTTCGTGATCGCTCGTTTGGTGTTCAATCCGCCTCTGCCGCACGGCGCAGTCGGAACGAAAACGGCCCACGAAGTCGCCAAAACACCGCTTAGCTTCACCCCTGTCCCTGGGGGAGCGCAAGCATGCCAGCACCGCTGCGCCCGAAGACCTCCCCGAATTTCGAGGCGAATCCGGCCGTGGCAGCGAGGGGAGGGTGGCGGCATCGCGGCACCGTCGGACCCAGGTCAGAAGAGCATCCCTCCGTCGGGCGTTGGCAGAAGTTGGTTTAGAGGGACCTGGCTTAGTTCGGGGAGACGTAAGACCCGGGTACGGGGGACTCGGAAATCCCCGACGAGGTCGTCAAAAAAATGACGAGGCCGAGCCTGCATTTTGACGAGGCCTCCCGCTGCAGACATCCCACGAAACTCCTCCTCGTCAAAATCCGAGGCGCGGTCGTCAAAAAACGATGGCGAACCCGAGTCCTGGCAAACCCGGGTCTTGCGTTTCCCCGATTAGTGATGTGTTCTCGGGGACGCCCCCCCCTGCCCCAATCCACGAACCAGAACTGCCGTCACCCCGAAAAACACCAGCTGCGACAGATCTGGTTGCGTGGTTTTGGCAAGCTTCGGGGCTCCGGGGCCCTACCACTGACCGGGTCCCCTTACCTGGGGTCCTGGCCATACCCGACTCTAGAACATGAGGCGCTCCGCCGGGCAACGCGCACAGCACATGCAAGGGTACCCGGTACCCTCCCCAGGGCGCACAGGAACATTCCACAAACACTTTTTTGCGTCGGCGGCCAGGCAGAGTAACGACATTCAGCAAACACGAAGAACGCTAGGGCACCTAACCGAACCCACCTCGACCTCATACCTCGGTCCAACTGTAGCGTTAGGTCGGGACGGTCCTCCTACACGCGGATTTGGGAGCAAAAATGAATAGCAGTCACACAATACTCAAGAATCGTCCCACATCGTCAAACATCGTCCCCTGACTACTTTTAAATTCTCCACCTGTAGAGGTACGTGCCCGACTTGACCGTAGCGGCATCGGGACGCCGTCGTCGAGTGCAGCTGGACTCTCAACAGGCGTCGACTTGGCAACCCTTTGCTGGTGGCCCTGTTTCACCACCCCCACCATAAGTTGGAGGCAGGAAGGAGGAAGGAGGAGGAGGAGGAGGAGGACAAGCAGGAGGACGAGCAGGAGGAGGAGGAGGACGCTCCGGGCACGTGTGCGGTCCACTCTGCGGAGCATGGAAAAGCATCAATGGAACTGCCGACTCCTGCGCCGCCGACTTCGTTCCTCAAACATGTTCCAGGTATCATCGGCGCCTCTTTCACTAAGCCGCTACCGTTGTGGATCGCATACCTGCCCGAAGCGCAGGGAGGGAGTAGTCGTAGTAGTAGTCGTAGTCGTCGTCGTAGTAGTCGTCGTCGTCGTAGTAGTAGTAGTAGCAGTAGTAGTAGTAGTAGTAGCAGTAGTAGTCGTAGTAGTAGTAGTAGTAGTAGTAGTAGTAGTAGTAGTAGTAGTAGTAGTAGTAGTAGTAGTAGTAGTAGTAGTAGTAGTAGTAGTAGTAGTAGTAGTAGTAGTAGTAGTAGTAGTAGTAGTAGTAGTAGTAGTAGTAGTAGTAGTAGTAGTAGTAGTAGTAGTAGTAGTAGTAGTAGTAGTAGTAGTAGTAGTAGTAGTAGTAGTAGTAGTAGTAGTAGTAGTAGTAGTAGTAGTAGTAGTAGTAGTAGTAGTAGTAGTAGTAGTAGTAGTAGTAGTAGTAGTAGTAGTAGTAGTAGTAGTCGTAGTAGTAGTAGTAGTAGTAGTAGTAGTAGTAGTAGTAGTAGTAGTAGTAGTAGTAGTAGTAGTAGTAGTAGTAGTAGTAGTAGTAGTAGTAGTAGTAGTAGTAGTAGTGGCAGCAGTTGCACGCAACACTTGTGAGAACACGGTCGTGTGGACTGCGCGGCGGCTGGAAAAGAAACTCGTCATCATCATCATCATCATCATCATCATCATCATAATCACCATCATCCCCATCATGGTCGTCATCGCTCTACACGCAAGGACACGTGCAGGCGGATAGTCATAATCATCATCATCATCATCAACTTCATCATCAACAACATAAACATTTTCATCGGCATCGGTCTCTGCAAACTGACGTCCATACGGGCAGATTCTCAAAATTGTCCCCCCTGGGTGCTCCGAAACTGGGGTTTTGGAGGTACGATGGTCCTCCCCAGACATCTCGGCGAGGCTCTGTTGCACTTCCCCTTGCGTGCCAGAGGTCCGTGGTCGCTGTTCCACTTCGGAGGTCCTCGGCGTGTGCGCTCTCGTTCCGGTTCATTTTTTGCACATGATTCTGATCGTTTTGACATACATGTAGCCGGTGAAACATCTTTGCTATATGTTAAGTTCTTTCTTTATCTTTCAAATTGCGCAAAAGGCCGGACCGCACACGTGCCCGGTGCGGAGGAGGAGGAGGAGGAGGAGGAGGAGGAGCAGGAGAACCCCCTCCCCCTCCTACTTATGCCTTTTGCGTGCCGACGCCCGCCGCCACAGCTTGCGCACGTGCCCCCTGCGTGCCCGGCCCGCGCCGTCGCTTACGGAGGCCCTCCGTGTGCCGGCGGGCGCCGCCACGGAGGACGGCCACGCCGACTTTGGAGGCCCGGAAGTGGGCACCAACACCAAGACAGGGGTGTTGCCAACTTGGCGGGATGCAAAATGGGGGGATAAGTCCAGATGGGGAGAGAGGCGCAACCGAGGTACAAATTGTACCTACGCCCCACGGAGAAGGTACAATTTGTACCGACGCCACGCAGACAAGGTACAACTTGTACTTTTGACCACGTCCGCGACATGTGCGAGGATGTTAACGGGGGGGGAGAGGGTACAAATTGTACTTGCAACCCGAAGAGAAGGTGCAAATTGTACCCAAACAACACCGTACCGGATACTCATCCCCCCATGTCCTGATCCCCCCATCGCCATCCGGCCGAGTTGCCTCCACATGGGAAAGATGATCCTAGATTTCGGTGTTGGTGGCAATATTTCGGTCACCTTGGGAGCCAGAGTGTTATCACCATCGTCGAGATCGGGATCTTCTTCCCTCGGTGTAGGCACACCGCCGACATTGGTGTTTTTGGACGCCCGAAATGGGCACCGAAAGAATGGGTACAATGCCCAACAACAAATGTTGTCCCAAACCAACAGCGGCCGCTGTTGGGCAGGCTGCCTCCTGTCTCAAATGGAGACAGGCCGCGGCTGCGCGGACAGCGAGTCCTGTTCAAAATGAACAGGAACTGCTGTTGGGTATCGTACCCATTCTTTCCGTACCCATTTCGGGCGTCCAGATGTTGATGTCAACCTCTAGGCCTGCGACGAATCCCGGGCAGACCCGCCAACGGCGCACCGATCGTAGGAGGCAGCTGCCGCTGGGGGCCCTCGTCGGAAGAACTCGGGTTCGGTCGGGCGCGTCCCCCCAACAGGCGGATCGTGGAGGAAAAAGAAGTAAGAGTCCAAAAGAGTCCACCAGCACAAGCAACAAGTAAAGCATGGCTCCCAAACTATCTGTGCAACTATGTTTGAACATTCCTCTTGTAGAGGGACAGGCCCGGCTTAAAATTGAGGAGGCTTGGGCCCCATTGGGGGGCTGCTACACCAAATTCGACCTCGGATTCAGCAAGACGAAGCCAGATCCAACGGAATTGCGCCAGATTTAGCATGAAACCCGGATTCAGCGGGACTAAGACGGATTAATCGGATTTCGGACCAGGGCAAACATCGGAACTTGATCCCCCAAGAATTGCATCCGTACCGATCCCTCCTTTCGAACGACCGTCACTCAAAGAAACACAAACATTCCGGTGACGCTTCAGGGCTCTGCCGACACGGGTCAACCCAACCCCGGGGTAGTCAGGCCCTGCAAGATCCCGCAATTTCCTGAAACATCCTGCAAGATCCTGCGCCCACGCCCAGGTCACTTCACCCCTGGCCCTGCGGATTCCAGCAAGTCTGGCGCTCTGGCCGACCCCCGTTTGCAGGTACCCCAGTCTCTTGATAGCCCCGACCGGTGCTCCCTGAATATCTCCTGGGGCGCGTGGCGACCAGAACTTCGAGGAGAACCCCCCGTGGCAACGAGGGGCTCTCCATGCAGACCCCCGACGCCGCGACTTTTTCACGACGTCGTCCCCAAGAAGTCTCGACCCCATCCCCGGGGCCGATTTCTCATCCTGGATCATATTTTGACGGTCCCATGGCCCGGCGAGGGTTCCCAGAGGCCGAGAAAAACCTCACTGGGAGACTCATCTAAAAATCGATGTTGGTTGCTCATTTCCCTGGCGGCAGCTGCGTTCGGAAGGGACGCATGGTGTTTAAACATCCTCTCTGCATCATGTGTTCTACAGCGCTTTCATGAAACAGATAGAGGCGAATACATACGTTTCAAACACATATACGGTTAGATACGACTTCGGATACGTTCAGATACGTTTTCTTACTTTTTAGATACGAGATGCATGATTGCTTTAAAGGTTTAGATACGGAGTCATTTCTTAGATGCGAGTAGATATGCTTAGATCGGAGGTGAGGGGGTGAGATCGAAAAGGAACGGAGAGCCCCCCCACCGGGAAATCGATTTCGGTTTCGTGTTCGTGCGTGCCGTGCGGGCGAGGCGAAGCTGCGTGGGCGGGCGAGAGAAAGTCTCCTGTGGCTGAGGCGCGGCCGGACCAAATGACTCCCTTCCGGGCGGCCGGGGGCCCGCGGTGTCCCGCCGGTGTCCCGTCGGTGCCCCGTCGGTGACCCGATAAAGATGATGTTGATGATGATCATGATGGTTGTGTTGATGGTGATGAGAGTGACGATGATGGTGTCCTGGTGATGATGACGATGATGATGTTGATGATGATGATGATGATGATGATGAGATGACGATGATGTTGATGTTCTGCCCGTTGTTGTTGATGATGATGTTGGTCATGCTGATGCTGCTGATGATGATTATGGTATCCCGATGATGATGATGATGATGATGATGATGATTCTGACGGTGGTGATGATGATGGTGATGGTGATGGTGTACCGATGATGATATTGATGATGATGTTGGTGATGATAATGCTGCTGATGATGATGGTGTCCCGATGATGTTGATGATGCTGTTGCTGATGATGATGATGATAATACGCTGATGATGATGGTGTCCCGATGTTGTTGATGATGTTGACGATGACAACGATGGTGACCATGATGGTGTCCCGATGATGATGCTGATGGTGATGATGATGACGATGGCTGTGTCCCGCTGGTGATGCTGATGATGTTGTTGATGATGATGAGATGGCGATGATAGTGATGTGTCTGCCCGTTGTTGTTGATGATGATGTTGGTAATGATGATGCTGCTGATGATGATTATGGTATCCCGATGATGATGACTATGACGGTGGTGATGATGGTGGTGATGGTGATGGTGTACCGATGATGATATTGATGATGATGTTGGTGACGATGATGCTGCTGATGATGATGGTGTCCCGAT
>CAUYUJ010014294.1:898425-918451 GCA_963575745.1 Prorocentrum cordatum
GTGTCCCTGGCCCAAGGCTTCTTCTTTTTTCTTTTCCGGACCGTCCTCCTTCAACGTCGGCGGCAGTGGCCGTAAGACTTCCTGGGAACCCCACGGCACACACCTCTCAGAGGTCGCTCGGCCGCGGCCCAGCGCCGTACACCAGGCGCAGGGCGGCCACGCGGCCCAGCGCCGGCGGTAGCGGCGGCGGCGGCCCAAGATTCAGCGGTGGACAAATCATCCTTTAGTAAACCTCCCTTTCGTGAAAACGGCCTGGGACCGAAACCAACGGACCTGGACCCGCAAAAACGACGGCCGCGACGCCCTCTCGCGAACGGAAAACGGCCAATTCGCTAATCGACGTGTCAGGGTAGGAGGTCTGTCAACCTCCGAAAGATACCCGCAAGACTCCCCGAGGGGCCCGGCAGGCCTCCAGAGCACCCCTTACAAGGCCCAGGGGAACCGAGAGGCTCCAGCAGAGCACGGAGGGCTACAGACATGTTGGGCCAGGACATCCTCTAGAGGCCTCCAGGATGGGATCCGAGTATACGGGGTCGGAGGAGCGCGCCGCATCGTCAATGCGCCGGCGATGCATAGTCGATGCATCGCTGGCGTCGGCGACGCATCGGCGACGCCAGCGTGGAGAACATCGAGCTCCGCATCAGCCGCATCGCCGATGCATTGGCGATGCGGCGCGATCCCCCGACCCCATCTGGGGAGACCAAGGGGTACCGCTACCGCCACTCCCCAGACATCTCCAGGGGCGCGTCGTGACCAGAATTCCGAGGCGAGTCCGACGGTGGCGACGAGGGCCTCCGAGGAGGCCCAGAGAGGCGAAAACAAGGCGAGGGCAGCGGCAACTGAGAGCGGTATGGATGGGCACCCTTTCCTCCCCTGGCCATCCTTGGGAGGCCTATTGGTGTTAACTTCCAGCACCACCCGCAAGAGAGAGAGAGAGAGAGAAAGAGACCAGACGAGGCGGGAAACTCAACCAGAACATCCCGCGTAGCGGCGGCTCCCCGGCGGGGGCGTCGCGCCCACGCCCTGCGCTAGGTTGGGCATGTCTTCCTGCAGGCGGATGTCGGATGATTTGTTCAACACAAGATAACACAAACACGCAAAAAACAAAAATAATAAAGAAGATGTCCCCTGACTTTGCTTTGACCAGTTTTGAGCTGTCCTCCTGTAGAAGGGGCACGCCCGACTTCAGCCTCGCGTGGTGCGGGTGCACGCCGTGGGCGCAACGCCCCATGGGTGGGTCTGGGCGTGGGCGTGGGTGGTCGCGTGGCCGTGGGTGTGGACGTGGACGTGGGCGTGGGCGCGTGCGTGGGTGCGGCTCTTGGTGTGCTGGGTCTGGGTGCGGGCTTTGGCGTGGGCGCGAGCGTGGGCGCGGGCGTGGCGGCCGCGGCCCCGCCCCGCTCGAGGGCGCGCGGCCTGCGCCTGCGCGCGCCCCGCGCTGGCCGAGCGCCACGTCCGCACCCAGAGCCCGCCGCCGTGCCCCCTCACGCAGGAACGCGCGCGCCGGGCAGACCACCGGCCACTAGGGCGTCCCCAGACCCCCTCGCGCTGTGACACAAAGCACGGCTGAGTCTCGTGCAACCGATCCCCATCCCCAGCGGCGTGGCCTGGGCCCCGCTGGCCGATTTGCCACCCCTGATGGGGATATAGGCCGTTCCCTTCGGGTTTCGAGGCGTGTATCCCCAACTGGGGTGGTAATTTGGTGGGGGTCTCGAAGGGGATGGGGATGGGGATGGGGATCGGTTAAACGATACCGAGCGACGGGAGGTTTTTCGCCATCGTTCGGGGACTGCCAGGACCCCCTTTAGCAGAACGTGGTTTAGCGACAACGACTTCGGGCCCAACTCTGGCGGGCGCAAGCTTGGAAAACCGACGGCCGCGGCGCCCTCTCGAGCACCGAAAACGGACAATTCACTAATCGACGTGTCAGGGTGGGGGGTCTGTCCACCCCCGAATTTTGGGCCTTTGGGGGCCCTTCCCGGGCCTCGCGAAGGTAAAAAAAAACGACTCGGGAGGAGAAAGCGGTCCCGGGGAAGGGGTCGAGACTTTGGTCGGGCATGTCCCCCTACAGGCCGATTGTGGGTGAAAAATTACAAAAATTGGAAAAAGACTCCAGAGTAGCCAACAAAACTTCTTAAAAAATCGTCCCCTGACTATTTTCTCAATTATTTTTGAATATTCCTCCTGTAGAGGGACAGGCCCGACTGAAGTCGAGACCTCTGGGGGTCGACGCTGCGAAAACATCACGACGTCGGAGGCCTGGGCACGCGGCAGGTCCGCAGCGTGACGACCCCAGCGGTGGCTTGTTGAAGCCTTGGAGCTGAGCCGTGCGGTCCTCACGCTGTGCTTGGGTCGGGCACGTCCCCCTGCAGGCGGATTTGGGACGAAGACTTAAACATGTGCACCACAAATGTTCCAAAGATTCGAAGATAGTCCCAAACTCGTCCCCAGACGAATTCTGGAGCATGTTTGAACGTTCCCCCTGTACAGTCAAAAACCCTGATAAGGACGCGCGGTCAGGACGCAAGACCCTTGGAAGCCGCAGTTGGGATTTCTGGGGGCGGCGGACGACGCAAACCCCGAGGTCGCAAGAGCAAGGAAGCGCAAGGACGCAACGGGCACCCTGAGCAAGGAAGAGCAGGGAGGAGCAGGGAAGAGCAGGGACCCAAGGACGCAGGGGTACCCTGAGCATGGACGCAAAAGGGCAAGGGAGAGCAAAGTCGCGCGTCCTCACTAGCGTTCTCGACTGCAGGGGGACGGGCCCGACTGGACGCTGTGCAGCGAAAGAGAGGGGGCGCCGAGCGGGCCGCCCGAGCGCGGCCTGCCTCCTCGGCCGGGTTTCCGGGCTCTCTCTCCCTTGGCCTCGGTCGGAGGAGCGGCCCGGAGGCCCGAGGCCGAGGTCGAGAGGGCCGTCAAGATGGAAGTCGGGCGTGCCCCCTCTGCAGGGGGGATTTTCGACGAGAACTAAAACATAGTCCACAAAGATACTCCAACATGGCAAACCATCGTCAAAGCATCGTCCCTGGACCACTGTTGGGACTGATTCTGAACAGTCCCCCTGCAGAGGGACAGGCCCGACTTGAGTCAAGATTCGTGTTCCAACCGACTTTTTAGTCGGGTTGACCCACAAGGGGGTCCAGCGACAAAGGGGTGGTGCGATAGATTTGGTGGGTTGCAATACATCTGGGGCGTGCAGTACATGCCGGGGCGCGAATGCATTGCTAGACTTTCGCGTGCAGGACATTACTTGCCATACAAGGCAGCACAATTCCCCGGCGCAGTACATTTGTTGCAATACAATTGCCCGAAATCTATTGCACCACCCCCTTTCAGCTGGACCCCCGTTTGGGTCACCCAAATTTAGCCTGGACCACCAGGAAGAATTTCGAGCACCAAGAAAGTATCAAGAGTGGTGGGTTTTCACGTGAGGGGCCCTGGGAGGCGATACTCGTTCGACACTGTTTCGATACTTTTCTGGGTGCTCGAGGTTATTTCTGGGGTGTGGTCCTTAAGTACGATGGGAGCAACATAACCCCAAGAGAATTCAGAACAGGAGTCCACGCGGAGCAGCAGGAAAGGCTGGAAAGTTTGGAGCGTATGCTTGTCGTGGCTTGGCTCCCTTGGCACAGGCACATGACAGCAATGAACATCCGGAGCCCGAGACCTCCGAAAGCATGATCTGTTCAAAACGTGGCCTGGATTTCACCCGGACAAAATGTTCCTCCCGTGGTGATTTGACGATCCCAGCGCCTGGCACAGGCCCCCGCAAGCCTAAAACTCCAGTCGTTGATTAGCGACGAGAGGACCCCGAATCCTTTGGCAGGCGACCTAAGTTAGGAGGGCCTGGAACATTAGGGATGAAGGGGCATTTTCTGCAGATGTTGCGGGCCAAGCCGCCCAGATGTGTTATCCCTAGTGCGGAGACGGGGGCCTCAGCGAGGCCAGGTCTCCATCATGCTGTTCGGGGCAGGGGCTCTCTTTTCTGGCCATCGACCGGACGTCCATTTCCTGTGTTTTTGTTTCGGTTTCGTGCGTGGCTTTTCTGCGAAATGATCAAGGATGCTCCTCGATGGCCCTCGCCGAAGGAAAAATGCACACGTCCGAGCGATGCCAAATTTTTATCCTCAATGAGTTGTGGGGTTCTCCACAGCGCGGAGCAAGCCGGGGGCCGCCCTTACGGCTGCGCTTCCCTTGGCCTCGGGCCTCGGCCTCGGCCGGGCCCTGCCGGGCCGTCTTGCCTGGCGCCCGCGCCGCGTCCCCCCTGCAAGCTCCGCCTCCACCCTTCCGCCCCGCCGCACCCCCCCCCGGTCGCACTCCAAACCTACAGTCGAGGCGTTGACCTAAGGAACCCTTAATAAGGAGCGAGACCCCTTTTTTCCATAAGTTAAACTTCGATATCCCATGGGAAACTTAAGGAACATCTTAGGCAAGCTGCGAAACAAATAAGGAATACCGAGCCCCTCCCCAACGAAAAGGGTTCTTTCTTCAGCGCCCCGATTGTACTGTTCCCCACTCCTGTGGCGGCGGAACGGGCGGGAAGGAATTTGGGGAGGAGGAAGCAGCCACCGCGGGCGACCCTGGCGAAGCCCGGGGCGACAGCGGCCAGCAGAACCGCCAGCCAACCCAACTTCTTTTCACCTCTTGCCTGTCCCGCATGCGCCGCTGTCTTTCTCCCCACCTCGTGCCTGCACCTCTTGTTCTGGCCAAGTAGAGTCTCAGCCTCAATCCCTGCCACGCGCGTGTGCCTACGGCTCTTGTTGCCTGCCGCCAGCTCCTGTCCAACCAGCGCATCTTGCCTGTCTACAGCCAGCTACTGATGGGGCCGGGGCGTGTGATTTTGTTCGGGGGCACTGAGGGACGCAATCGACGGTGGCCGCCAGGGCGCCCGCCAAGGCGGCCACGGTCCGCAGCGCCGCAGGCGACCGAGCTGTGCATGCCACCCTCCCCGGAGCGCGGAGAGGTCCGCTCGGGGCCAGCGGCCAAGGCGCAGGAGGAGCAACGAGGCCCGAGCAGGAGCAGGAGGAAGAGGAGGAGGAGGAGGAGGAGGAGGAGGAGGAGGGAATGGGAATGGGAATGGGAATGGGAATGGGAATAGGAATGATGCTGGGCGCCGAAGTCGCCTGCCGCCGCAGCGGCCAGAAGGAGGAGGAGCAGGAGGAGGAGCAGGAGTATGAGGCCGGAGGAGGAGGAGGAGGAGGAGCAACACCTGAGCGACGATCCCAAAACGGGCCTTGCGCGAGATGGCGCAGCGACCCCAAGCCGCAGCTCACGCGGGCCGAAGGCGGCGCGGCGCGCTGCAGGGGAGACGAAGGCGCTTACGCGCGACCTTGCGCGGGCAGCTTACACGCCAATGTCGGCGAAGACGACCCCGTTTTCGCTCCCTCGCTCATTTTGACGCCCGTCTACACGCCGCGGCAGACAGGCGCTGCCAGCAAGCAACGGAGAACAACAAAAAGCAGGGGCTAGGCACCTCTGGTCTGCACAGGTAGAGCAGGGGCCCAGGTCGAGCGGATTCAGGCGCCCGTTCCCCCCAATTCCATTACGCCGACCTACCTTGCGCAAGTCTTTTTTTTGTTTCTCTCTCTCTCTCGTTCTCTCTCTTTCTCTCTCTCCCTCTCTCTTTCTGCTCTCTCTCTCTCTCTCTCTCTCTCTCTCTCCCGCCCAACTGATCCCTCCACCACCCACTTCGCACCCCCACCTTTGCAGCCACCCCTCTTCAGCTGTCCCCAGCTGCCAAGCGTCCCCGAGCCCGCCCCAAAGCCCCCCCCCCACCCCCCTCGCTCTTGCTCCTCTGCCACCTCCTCCTGCCTCCATCGGCCCCCCAATTTCCCGTCTCACCATCCTCCCCTCGACGCCTCCCTCCCCTGAGGCATCCCTCCTCACCCCGCTGGGCATCCTCTGTCGAGACCACGGCGGCTCTTTCGCTGGGCCCCAAACCGCTCAGAATCGGGCCCAAGACCACGCCCTGGGTCCATCCTTACCCTTTCCCCGAGACCACGAGGCAGACCCAGCCGTGGCCAAGAGAAACCTCCCTGGAGGCCCGCAACAGGGAGACGAAACACGCAAGCATCGCGGTTGCTTCGGCTGGTTCTCCAACGACACCACCGCAGGCCAGGGCCCTGGGACAGTGCACGCGACCGTCCTGGCCTCAACCTGGACGGACTGCACACCGCCCATTGAGGCCCAGCCTGGCCCGACGCCGGGGTCGACGGCAGTTCGTGATGCTACCCTTGTGAGACGACCCCGACAGTCTCGCGTCGTGGAACCATCGTGACGGAAGGCTTCGGCGAAGATGCACAATGTGGGAGCCCTTTCGGGAGCCCTTGCCGTGCCCAGACCCGTCAAAGAACAACTCGGGATGAGAAGGCGGGCCCCAGGAATGGGCTCAGGCCTTTGCGAACAACAAACACAAGCAAGACGACCACAAGCACAACAGTTCGTGTCGTGCAATGTGCGAAAAATCAACGCCCGTGGCGTGCCTCCTCAAAGCCTCGCAGATTGCCAACGACACTGCTGCCCCCATCACTCTTATCCGCAACAGCGGAGGTAATGGTGCATATGTATATAAATATACGGCGAAATCGGAAACCATGAGCCCAAAAACGTTTTCATCTCTCGGGGGCACAAGGTTTACTTTTCCGCCGGCTCCCGCCGGCGGAGGCGGCCTCGTTTTACTTCCGCGGACTCCGAGGCGGAAGAGCTGACAACTCCTTTGATCCTCGAAGGCAAAAACCTTGTTGGAACGCCCCGTTGATATACATGTATATGTATACATATACACACTTATATATAACCATAAAACATACTACATCATATAAATATATAATTTCGCCGGCCCAACGGGCCAGAGGCGTGCTAAGATCTCCGGTAACTACTTAACAATATTTCTAGTTCGCGCGCGCGGGGCGGCCCCTGGGTGCCCCCGGACGAAAAGTACCCCGGCTGATCCCCGGCCGGGTCCCGGGCGATCCCCAGGGGGGAAGCTATTTTTCGCCACCTCTCACGAGGATCGTGGCCTCCGAGGGGGTGCCTCCCGCCCCAAGGGGTCCCCAAGAGCCCCCCAAGAGGCCCCAGGAGAGCCCAAGACGCCGCCAAGGAGCCCCGAAACGCCCCCAAGAAGCCCCCAAGAGGCCCCCAAGACGGCCCCAAGAGGCCCCAAATAGCGCTCCAGGGACGGCGGAATGAGCGAAGCGATTAAATAAATACCACCCCCCCGGCCCCGGTCCCACACCTCCCCGCCACATCTCGGGAACACTCCCGGTACCGCTCCCCCGTCATTTCTGGGGAGCCTCCACAGCGCTCCAGGAGGGCCGAAGACCCCTCCCAGGAGCCACCACAACGCGAAAGGATGGCCCAAGCCGCTCACAAGCAGCCCAAGTCAGCCTTCCGACAGCTCTCGAGGCTCCCAGGTGGCCTCCAAGAGACCCCGAGAGAGGTTCGAGATTCGTCCCAGGACGGCCCGAAGAGGCCAACATCGTAGATGTTCATTTGTTGTTTCTATGTTTTTGGCGTCTCGCGTTTTCGTCCGACGGTCCAAGAGCGCCGAAGAGGCTCCCAAGACCGCCCCAATACCACCCAAGAGACCCTCAGGACGGCCCCGAGACGGGCCAAGAAGGCTCCAAGACTGCCGAAGAGGCGCCCCGGACAGCCCCAGACCACCCCAGAACAGTCCCAAGATGGGCCCAAGAGCGGGGCCTGGAGGCTTCCAGAGACCTCCGAGAGGCCTCCGGGACCACCCAGAAGCCCCCGATCCCTGAAAGGCCCCCCAAAAAGACTCCGACAAGGCTCGAAGAACAGCCCAAGCGAGCTGCGAGAGCCGTCCCGAGAGAACCCATAGAGGGTAAAATCTTTGATTTCCAATGGTTTTTCTGAAGTGTTTCGCCTTCTCACGTGTTCCCGCTTCCAACCCTCGAAGATCAAGGATTTTGATAAAGAGAATTCCCAGAATTCCCTCTTTTTTTCAAAGTGGGACTCCTACTCGGAGATCCCACACATGCCCTGACATCTGGCCAGTACCGCGCCTCCTGGCTTCCGGGGGGGCCCCAAAGACGCTGAAAGACAGCCCATGACGACCCCAAGGAGCCCCCAGAACGTAAAGAACGGCCCAACACGCTCCCGCGAAGCCCGAGACATCCTTCCGACGGCTCTCCAAGCCTCCAAGAGGCCTCCGGAACCCCCAGGGGGTCCGGAAGATCCCACACCCCTGAGGGGCCCGGCTAACAAAACCCGCGAGGCACAACCAAAAAACAGCGCCGAGCAACTGGAAAAGCATGGAAATCCCACAGCCTTTGAGGGCCCCCAACCGCTGAATACCTGACGGAAATGAATGGTTTCTGCGTTGGCGCGCTTCCCCTCCTGTACGACTCCGAGGCCTGCGCATGGCCTCCAAGGGAGTCCCTGGACGCAAGAGAAGCGACCAACATGAGATCACATGAGTTAGCCCATCAAACCCAGCTAGAATTTGAGCGCGCGGGGAGCGCGCGATGATTCTAGCTACATCTATGTATATATAACATGTGTGTACTTGCATACATACATCTACATACACATAACAATATCTGCTATGCTCTAATACAACAAAGACGATATTTCGACTCTCTTGACTCGTTTCAGCATGTATTGACTACGACAGTTCTACTGCATACATATGTATAACGATATATGTGTATACTTACATATATACACGCTCCCAAGCGGTGTTTGTCCTTAGGGGTTCTTACGTCTCTTCTCGGGAACTGGGCCTGGGGGCCGCTCTGGCCACCATGGAGCCGCAGTCGCCGCCTCGTCGCCGACCGTCGCCGCCCGTCGCCCGGGCCTGCGGGCGCTCTGGCCGCCCTGCCCCTCGTCGCCGACCCCTCGTCGCCCGGGCCTGCGGGCGCTCTGGCCGCCCTGCCCCTCGTCGCCGACCCCTCGTCGCCTCGTCGCCGCCCTCTTCGCAGTGCGCTGCCTTGCTTGGGATTCCTCTGCGGTGCATGACACTGCTTAGAGCCGTCCAACTTTGTGCTGCCTTGCGCTGCGTTGCCTTGGACTGTGCCGCGTGAGCCTGCACTGGTTTGCATGGCCCGGCATTGGAGTACAGTGGCTCATCTATAGCTTTCGTTGCGTTGCGGGGCGCTGTTTTGCATTGATGTGAATTGCGTTGCGTGCGCCGTATAGCTTACACCACATACTTCATGTATACACCAGAATCAAGCGCGTGCTTCGCGCTTGCGTGGATTCTAGCTCGCCCTGGCCCGTCAGCAACACAGGACATGATTGAACAGTCCGCGAGTGTATTGAACACGCTTGACGCCATCAGCGGACACCAGAAACAGCGCCTCTTCTGCCTCCGCATCCTCCTTCTCCCCTACCTCGTACTCTTCCTCGGCCTCCTCCGCGTCCTCCTCATCTTCCTGCTGCCCCGCCTCCTCCATGGAGCGGCTCCCAGGCCTCCCTATGTCGTCCTTCTGGGCCTGGCCCTCCTGCCATCTCCTCCGCACCCTCGCCCCCGTCATCGCCCTCCTGCCCGACGTCGCCCTTATACTCCAGGGGTATACGACACTACTCGTGCCCCGAACGTGGTGCACCTGGCGCGGCTAGAGTACTCCGGATTCCATAATAAAGTCTGGGGGGTCACATTTGTGGGGGTCTGATTTGAACTGTCTTGGAGGGTTCGGGGGGGTCTGGGCAAAGAGCCGCCCTTTCATGGATGGTCTGGGAGGGTCTAAAACTTCTCGTCTGGGAGGGTTGAAACCCCCTCCCTTTTATTACGAAATCTAGAGTATATGGTACACCTGGCGCTCGTGCAGCACTCAACGCATCTGGCGCACCAGAAATGCCTGGCACGCTCGGGCCCCAGGAGTGCCAGGCGCGCGTGGCGCGCCTGGCACGCGTGGCGCGCCTCGCCCCGGCATCGCGCACCTGGGGTCGAGTTTGGTTCCCAGCAGCCGTCAGACCAAAGACGACCGCTGACTATCCCGAGGCTCGGGCGGACGGGCGGGAGTGAGCTGGACGGCTTGCCATCTAGGAGGGCACCTCGATCACTGTTCCCTATTAATATACACCCCCTCCCCCAAGCGACTGGGAGCCAACCCAGGTCTATGAGGGCCCGCCCCCCACCATCCCTTGTCAAAAACAATGCAAAACACACTCTGCCCCCACCATCCCGTGTAATTTTGTTTACCATGCAAAACACACTCTGTCTCCAAATTCGGAACATGCGCAGCGAACCCGATGCGGTCTCCCCCCCATCCCCGTCAAAAACCGGAGCAGAGTACACTTCGCGGCGGCTGCGGCTGCGGCGGCTGCGGGGGCGGCGGCGGCGGCGGGGGCTGCGGCGGTGGCGGCGGCGGGGGCGGCGGCGGCGGCGGGGCCGGCGGCGGCGGCGGCGGCGGCGGCGGTGGCAGCGGTGGCGGCAGCGACTGCGGCGGCAGCGGCTGCGGCGGCGGCGACTTGGCAGCGGCGGCGGCGGCGGCGGCGGCGGCGGCGGCGCGGTGGCGGCGGCGGCGGCGGCGGCGGCGGACAGCGGCGGCGGCGGCGGCGGCGCGGCAGCGGCGGCGGCGGGGGGATTCGCCCCCAGTAGCTGCCCATCCAAAGACGAATGCTGCATGGCTGTGGCTCGGGTCAGGCTCGGGTGCTACGTATGTGTTGGGAGGGCGGGTGGGAAGGAGCGAAACGGCTTGCGGGCGGGGCGGGCGTCTCGACCCCTCCCCCCACCCCCTCCCCCGAACCTGGGAGGGGGGGGGTTCGCGAGCCGATTGAGCGTTCAAGATGGCCCAGGATGGCTTCAAGAGGGCATCACAAAGCACAACATGACCTCCAAAATGGCTCACCATAGCCTATGACGGCTCCGGATGGCTCCCCCGACATGCTTCGAGACGCCCCAAGACCAGTCCAAGACGGCTCCAAGTGGCCACGGAGCCTTCACAGGAGGCCGCCAAGAGGCCCAAATCCTTCAAGAAACGCAAGACAATCAAGCTCTCTCGAACGTTTGCTTTCGATGGCCTTCCGAAGCCTCCAGATGGCTCCAAGAGGGCCCATGAGGGCTCCAAGAGAGGCCCAAGACAGCCCCAAGGCGGCCCCAAGAGCGCGCCAAGAAGGGTTCGAGAGGGGTCCAAGAGACGAATTTAAGCACTCTAGAAAGGCAGGGCTAATTAACGACGCCCCTTGTTTGAGCGATCGCCTCCAAGATGGCTCCAAGAGCGCCCCAAAGGCTCCCAAGAGCGCCCCAAGAGGGTCCCAAGAGGCGCTAAGGAGGACCCAAGATGCCCCCAAGAGACTCACAAGAGATCCCCAAGAGGCCCCAAGATGCTCCCCGAGGCACCCAAGACGCTCTAAGAGGCGCCAGGGACCGCCCAAAGGCCCCCAGGACGCTCCAATAGCCCCCGGGGCTCGCCATCTTCCTCTTCCGCTTCCTCGTCTTCTCCTCCTCCGCCTTATCCGCCTCTTCCTCGTCCTCTCTTCTTCCTTTTCTTTCTCCTCCTCCTCGTCCTCCTCCGATCCCTCCTCCCTCCTCCCCCTCTTGGTATACGACGGTTTGACCAGATCTGTGTTAGGCATCGTTTCTGGATGGGCTGGTGGGGATATGTTTTTGTTACCAGCCGCAGGCGAGCGCGCCGACAGCGTGTCAACGTCCGAGCGGGCCGCGCGAGGTCCTCAATTACCTCGCACAAACAGGCGTACCGCCGCAACTCAGGCCGAGACCAGGAAGTGGCCGAGGGGGAGGGGGCAAGGCAAACAGGTGGGGATATTTGTTCGATCGCGTCCACCAGCGAAGACGCAAGCGGAGTCAGAAGCGCTCCGGGACACGGAAGCGGCCTAATTAGCGAAACAGGTGGGGATGCGCGAAGCGTCGATAATGCCGAGCTAAGCGAACATGAGGAGGTTGTGAGGAATGATTCGGAGAACGGCCCCAGAAGTATCAGCGACGTGGACGGGGAAAAGAAAACCAAGGTCGCCTTCTGACTCAGGATGCGAGAAAATTCTGCGGCCCCTCAGGTTCGCTGGCAGATACTATTGCGCAGCTCGAGACGGAGAGACCAAACCTGAATGATGCTCTTCTACAGACCTGAAGAAGAACAAACAAACATCGCACATGAAGGTTGGCAGTATCGAGAGTTGGGTTGCAACAGCAGTCCTGAGTCGGGCGTGCCCTCCTACAGGCGGAGCTTGGACGAAAAATAAAAATAGCCAACAAAGGCTCAACAATAGTCAAACATAGTCGAAACATCGTCTCGCGATATCTTCCTATGTAAAAAATATTCCTCCTGTAGAGGGACACGGCCCGTTTTTTAGAGGAGCAGGAGATGGAAGTGGACAACGATGATATACACGACTCATGAACGACTCATGTACGTCGCAAGGCCAAGGATTCGGGCAAAGAAAAGCGGGTACGGGCCTCGCCACACTTGCGATGCTGCTCACTGTAGGCGCCGGCTCCCCTGCCGAATTTAAGCCTATATCGAAGCATGGACGACAAGTAAAAATAGTCAACAAAGGCTCAACAATAGTCAAACATAGTCGAAGCATCGTCCCCCGATATCTTCCTAAATATTCCTCCTGTAGAGGGACACGGCCCATGTTAAGAATATATCGAAGTGCCCGAGCCAACGCTGGAGGGGGGGGGGGTCCTTGGGGGGAGGCCTCGACGCCCCGGCGCCCCGCGCACTCGCCGGCCCTGGCATGGTTGGTTTGCCTGTGCTCGCCTGGGCTTGGGCCTCTTGAGGGCCTCCTCCTCCTCCTCCTCCTCCTCCTCCTCCTCCTCCTCCTCCTTGAGGGCCTCCGCCCAGGGGACCCTTGCCAGCTCGGCTGGGAAGGGTCGACGCTGCTGGCGCACACGCGGGCCGAAGGCAAGGGGGTCTCTGAGGCTGCCGCTCGGGACGCGACGTCGGGTGCATCATGCGCCTCTCCAGTGCTTGAAGATAGCCGGTGTCCAAAAGACCCCTATCAGCTCTGCCTGTTGTGAGGAAAAAATGAAGGGGCCCTCTATAACACACAAATAACAGGATTCCCCATATTTACACATATTTTCTGGGTTTTTGTCTTCCCCCCCACTTCCCATATGTTCCCATATTTTCTGGGGAATCGACGATGGATTGTGTCTGTGTTTTTCCCCCTTCTGAAAAAAAGTGTGCGCGTCTTCGTCGGCGCTGCTCATCATCAAGCGCTGCGCGCTCGGCCTCTCTCGGGTCGGGCGAAAGGGGGGATAGCAAAGGGGGGTTTGAGAATCAGCTCACGTAGCTGATTTTCCCCGCGCCTCCCGGCGCCGGAGGCGGCTATGTATCGAGGACGGGGCCCCTCGGTGAGGCCGAAACCAGCTGCATGCAGCAGATTTCGTACCCCCCCCCCTTTCCCAATCCCCCCCCTTCGCCCGGCCCGACTCTCTGCAGCCTCCCCGGCGCCTCTCTGGGCACTCGGCCGGTCCCCCTCCAGGGCTCCCCCCGGCTCCTCCCCGAGCCTGGCTCCTGGAGTAGATGGTCTGTGCAACCATGATTTTTTCTCCCGATAACACCCGATACCAGCCCCGCCACGATCTTTTTGAAGGGGCCCAAGGACACGCAAATAAATACACACAAATAGAAATAGTCCCCGTATTTTCCCATGTCTTTTGGGTTTGCGTCTTCCCCCCCACTTCCCATATTCTCCTATATTTTCCCGGGGATCGACGATTCATTGTGTCTGTGTATTTGTTCCTCCTGACTTTTACTCACTGCTGGTAACGCGTCTCGGTACGTCCGCGCCAGCGCCGTCTGCAGAGGCTTCCTGAGTGGGGTCCGAGCAGAGGGGGCGGGAAGATCTCGCCACATCGCCGATACGTCGGCGATACATCGCCGATGCATCGGCGATACATCGGCGATGCACTGGCGACGCCGGAGATGCATCGGCGACGTCGGCGTGGAGAAAATTGGGTCCCACATCGAGCCGCATCGCCGGTACATCGCCGCTGCATCGACAAGGCGGTGCGATCCTCCGACCCCATCTACTCCGACCCCATCTGGGAGGCCTAGGGTCTGGAACACGGCACCAGCGCGAGTCGATACCTTCCTGGCCCCCTCCCCCTTGCCCCCCCCCACACATCTGGTCGCGCCCGTCGTGGCCAGGGCGCCGAGAGTGCACGTGTGGGCGACCAGAGGGCTTCATCGTCGCCCTGGCGGGGTGCACGGTTTCCCCCAGGTTCGTAGGCGACCCGAGGAGGAGGAGGAGGAGGAGGAGGAGGAGGAGGAGGAGGAGGAGGAGGAGGAGATGATGGAGGAGGAGGAGGAGGAGGAGGAGGAGGAGGAGGAGGAGGGCGAGGAGGAGGAAGAGGAGATGGAGGAGGAGGAGGAGGAGGAGGAGGAGGAGGAGGAGGAGGAGGACGGGTCGCCTAAGCCCTTCGGAGAAACCCTCCAGGGCGGGGTCCACCTCGAAGAGCAGGCCAGGATGGACTCTGGGAGGGGTCCCGACACCTGTCTCGAGCGGATTTGGACATGGCGGAGAAACTGCGGTCCCAAAAACTCCGACGTCGTGTCCTTCTCATACCGTGGGCCCCCGACTGCTGGACGTTTTCCCTTGGATCGGCTTTTCATCGCGAGATTTCTGTTGTTTCCATCGTACTTAATGACCACATCCCAAAAATAATTGCGAGCACCCAGGAAAGTATCAAAACAGTCTCAAACGAATATCGCCTCCCAGGGCCCGACACGTGAAAACCCCCAAGCCTCGGTACTCTTCGTGGTGCTCGAAAATAAGTATGGTGATCACGGTCCAGCGGCCCAGTCGGGGCCTCAAATAGCCAAAAGCAGCGCAAGACCTTCTGTCGTGATTCTTCACCATGGCGAGGGGTCCGGCTTTCGGTGCGTGCTTGACTCCGGCCTCCGGCGGCCGTCTGGGACGTTACGGGCATCCCTGGAAAGTCGTCGACGAGGCGCAGCTGGTGGAAAGCATTGCGAGGCGAGCAATCCTACGAGGTACCTTCAAACACCCCGAAGGACAACACCAGACAGACCGACAGCACCAACACACCAGATTCTGGGTGAGGGAAAATATTCCGATACCGCCGCTCCCATGGACATCTCCGAGGGGTGCGACCTCCTGGGAGAATGCAGCCGCCTTGGCTACGAGGCTCCCTGGCGAGCAGCGGCATCTTGATCTCTTCCTCCTCTGGGGCCCAACATGTGAAGGATGACTCGCACCAGAAGGATCCCATACCCCTTTGGGAGGGGACCTAAGTTAGGCGGGCCAACAAGGCATTCGAGATACGGGGGTCCTCTCTGCGGAGGTCTGGAACCAAACCGCACAGCATTATGATCCCCACCCAGTGCAAAGACGGGGACCCAAGTGAGGCTACGTCTTCACCGTGTTCTTAGGGTCATGGATCCTTTTATGCTCAATAAGTAGAGTCCACCCAGAGCCCGGGCTGGCACGGCACCGCGGCGGGACACTGAGCGCGCTCGGTGCTGCCGCCTGGCGATGCATGCGGGCGCGGCATCAGGTCTGCTCACGCTGGCGCTTGGCCTCTGCATGGGGGGGCGAGTAAGGGGCAAGCGAAAAATGAAAGAGGACATGGGCGAGAAGCACCGTTGGAACTCGACCACCAGAAACCTTCCACACGAAACCCGACCTTGGGCCCCCAGGGCGTCAACTGATTTCTGCTGTGGGAGCGTCACGCAGTTCGTGGCAAAACCATCGAAACCCAAGAAAGCCAAGGTACCCTGGAGGAAAGCAGGGTGTTTCTTGGCATAGGCTTCCACTGTAATGCCAGTCCCCCGCAATTGGGGACGCGGGTGAGGGGGCGGCGGGACCGTGGAAACTCCGCGAGGCTCGGCGGGCGCCGAACTCTCGTCGAAGCAAGATGTGACGGGTCGCGAAAGCGTCGCGAGAGGGACACGGGCAGGTCGCGGGTGGTTCCTCAAGAAGCAGTCGTAGCAGTCGCAGTAGTAATACTATTACTAGCAGTGCTCGAGCGGCGCCCGTGGCGGGGACGCGGCGAGCACCCCCCGCGAACGGGCGGGCGGTGGTCGGCGCCGGCCGTCGCGTTGCACAGCGATGCGCTGCGCTGCGGTGGCGTGGCGTTGCGCGCGTGCTGCTTTTCATTACTTGTACCTCTCGGCGTCTACGTGTCGAAGTCTGATCTGGCGTAGTGGATGTATGTTGAGGGGCAACGATAGGGGGGGATAGGCAGAAGGGGGTATGCATCGACCTGGAATCGACGATACATCGTCGATAGATCGGCGATAGGCCTCCGATAGTGAATCCGCACCTTCCTGGGGGGGTCGGGCAACCCGGTCCCTCGCGGCGATCAAGGGCGATTGGGGGTCGATGATCCCCCCCCGTGCCTTTTCCCCCCGTGTCGATGCCCCCGACACGTGCCATTTGGAGAGGAAAGATGACGGAGCGAAGAGTACCAGCGCACGAGGCGCACAAGTGATCGTTTGGCGAGCAGCGCTTGTCCAAGTCCACGGGTAAGCGCACGAGCCCCGCACAGGGCGCACAAGGCCCCACGCAAAGGGCCTCCGCGCAAGACTCGCGCGAGTACTCGTTCAACTGGCTACACGATGTGTGTTCAACATGCTGTAACGCTTGAAATACTGCTTTCGCACAGGAGGGCTATAACGGACCTTGAAGCCTGAATTCTAAGGCAGGAACTCCACCCCGACAATAACCACCCCGACACGCGAAGCCGTTCAGTAAACGCACGCAACGGAAGAATCAGACAGGGCAAAGCTGTGTAGTGGGCGCCCAGGGCCGTTTAGACAACGCCAGTTGCCTCGTCTGGGTGGCTCTGCCTCCCTTGCTTAATCTACGACTTGGCCACGTATCGCGCGTCGAACGCTCACGCCAGCAAGCGAGGGCCCTGGCTTTCACAGCCCCAGGTTTTGTGGGCCCCGGAAACGGCAGGGCCGTTTTTTCACCGCTTCCAAAAAATGTCCATTGAAAATGGAAACGGCCAAAAAAAGGCGACCAAAAACGGCGAAAAAACGGCCCCAGGATTGGAACCGGAGCCGGAACCGGTCACAAAACGGCGACGGAACCGGTACAAACACGGCGTCGGAACCAGCAAAAAAAACGGCAAAACGGAACCGGTAAAAAAACGGCCCTGTCGTTTCCAGGGCCCACTAAGGGTGAGGGCCCCCGGATACCGAACGCGTCCGAACCTCCAGGCGTGCTATTTCACGACGCGCACACTTCTCACTGCACCGACCTTGCAGACGTGCTGCGTGGCTTTCTGCCAGTGCAGAGCCCCGAAACGGCGAGTGAAGAACGAAGTGGATTTCGCGTGGGTTCTTGTGTAGTCTTCATTCCTGGCAACAGCAAAACTCCGCACGAAATTCACCTTGAAATCCGGAACGAATCTGTCCAAGATGGGCCATTGTTTTCCGGACGAAATCCGCTCTGCGATGTTGGCGCCATGACATCTCTGGGAAGGTGATTCACAAAGATTCATGGCGACGCGTCCCTGTGGGGCCCCGCCGAACCAGGCGGCCCAGGCCTCTCGTCACCGGCGAGATCATCTTCGGCAGCTTCGGCGTGGGTGGCCTGGGCTGCGGTCCAATGCAGCGTCGGCGGCGGCAGCGTTCTGAGGCTCTTGGACGCTTTTGGCGCCTCGTGTGTCTCCCTGTCGGGTTGTGCCAAATCAAACGTCCGGCGGATTGATGGTTTCAGAGCGGACCCCTTGCGAACAAAGACGGCTCCGGGGAGGTCGAGGAATCGCGGGTCCGCTTGCTTCAGAAATCACATCTCGCCGGATGCCTTGGAAGGTATCCCTGGCCCAAGGTAAACGGGGGAATTATGTCATGTTCTCTTTGGGGGGCCACGGGGAGCAGGAGAAGACCCCGCGTCTCGGAGGAAGAACCCACGCCGATCGCCGCTGTCGCCGATCGGCAGCAGCGTGGCGACGGGTGAGCTCCACCCGCCACTGAGGCTGCACAAGCCGTTTCGGGACGATCACCGGGCGTGAGCTCGCCATCGCTCGGACGTCCATTCCCTGTGCTTTTTTCCTGTTTCGTGCGTGGCTTTTCGCCAAATGATCAAGGGTGCTCCTCGATGGTCCTCGCCGAAGGAAAAATGCACACGTCCGAGCGATGCCAAGTGAGCAGGAAACGACTGCAGGAACAGAAACGTCTGGCATCCCTGGCGGATTTGACTCGGCGCCAGGCCCCCCCCTCCCTGGCGCGCGGAGCGCGTGCCACGCGGGGCAGGGGGAGGGCGCTATAGAGGCGCCGCCAGGGGGGACCCGGCGCAGAGCAGAGAGATCCGCGCGGATGGTGATATTGTTGCTACTCATCCAGCAGGGGGAAGGAGCAAGAGGAGCTCCGTCCGGCTCGAGAAGGTCACGCGGCCCGACACGAGGCAGGAGCGCCTGTTGTGGAAATTATCCCAGTGCGACCCTACCTAGGAGTTGGAGCATCTAGGAAAGTAACATCTACATCTACACCGACAGCTACATTAACATCTACACCTGCATCTACATCTACATCAACATCAGCAGGGAAACTCACATCTACATCTACATCCACACCTACACCTACACCTACATCTACATCTACATATACATCTACACCTATATCCACATCTACACCTACACCTACATCTACATCTACATCTACAAGTACGCATTCGTTGTGATGTTGCTTCGCATGCTATTCTATGATATGCTAAGATATGCTATGCTATGATATGATATGCTATATTATGATATGATTGGCTATGCTATGCTATGCTATGCTATGCTGTGCTAATGCTGCGCTGCGCTATGCTGCGATGCGCTAAGCTAAGCTAAGGTAAGCTAACCTATGATTCGCTATGATATGCGATGCTATGCTATGCTGCGCCATGTTATACAATGCCATGCGAAGCTGCGCTATGGCATGCTATGCTAGACTATGATATGAGAGGTTATGCTGAGCTATGAAATGCTACACTATGATATGGTATGATATGCTGCGCTATGCTATGCTATAATGTGCTGTACCATGCTATGCTGCGCTGTGATATGCTAAGCAATGCGATGCTGTATTATGATATGCTATGCTGCGCTAGGCTATGCTATGATATGCTATGTCATGCCATAATATGCTGAGCTATGCTATGCTATGCTATGCTATGCTATGCTTGGCTATGCTACGGTATGCTACGATATGCTATGCTAATGCTGCGCTGCGCTATGCTGCGCTGCGCTAAGCTAAGCTACGGTAAGCTAAGCTACGCTAAGCTAAGCTAAGCCAAGCTAAGCTAAGCTAAGCTAGACTACGCTAAGCTAAGCTAAGCTAAGCTAAGCTAAGCTGAGCTACGCTAACCTAAGCTAAGCCTAGCTAAGCTAAGCTAAGCTAAGCAAAGCTAGGCAAAGCGGGGGATCCTGGGGGAACCGCGGGGCGGATGCCGGGGGAACCGCCCGGGGCGGGGAACACTGCCCGGCCCCTCTCAGCTAACGAAGTAAGAACCCTTCTGGGCAGAGCCTAGGTAGGGACAAATTGCTGCGCCTGGCGCTCAGGGCCCGGCAAGGCGCGTGCCAGCACGGGGGCCTGATGAGGCCCAGCTGGAACCGAGCACGGAGAACGGGCCCTCCCTACAGGTTCGGGGAAACAGCGCATCGTTGGGCGGTGCTGCAGCCTCCCCTGAGCACAGGCGCCCCCGAGGGAATCGGCCAGCCAGGTCGGGCTTGCACCCTCACGCCTTGCTGGGCTCTTGGTCGCTGTTTCGGCACCCCCTCCCCAAACTTCTGACGACCCGCCGGACCGCCCCAGCCCCACCCGAAGACCCGAACTTCGGGTTGGGGGGGTACGCGCTCCATATGTGTTCTTCTATGTTCCCCGACCCCCCCCTCGGGTTGGGGGGGGGGGGGGGGGGGGTACGGGCTCCATGTGTGTTCTTCCATGTTCCCCGACACCCCCCCACTGAAAACGGAAGGCAGATCGGGGCCTTCGGGGTGGGTTGGGGTGCTTTGGCGGGCGGTGAACTTTGTCAGGGAGGAAGAGGAGGCGAAGGAGGACAAGGAGGTGGAGGAGGAGGAGGAGAAGAGGGGGAGGAGGAGGCGGAGGAGAAGGAGGAGGAAGGAGGAGGAGGAGGAGGAGGC
>CAUYUJ010014294.1:918551-921051 GCA_963575745.1 Prorocentrum cordatum
GGGGGAGCAGGGAGGAGGAGGGGGAGGAGGAGGAGAGGAGGAGGAGGAGGAGGAGGATTAGCGCGTGGTGGAGGGGGCGTTCGCTTGGTGACTACAAGCCGCCCGCGGCCAGGGATCCCGCTGTGGGGATGGGCCGTAGGACCCGGCGGAGCTCCAATCGCCGAGTCACTCCCTTCTGTCAGGGCTGCCGTGCATGATTTTCAGGGAAGCACCACCCTTTGGGGAAGCTCTCAACCTGATCTACTGACTTCTACGGTCTGTCTTTTACAAGCTTTGAACGACTGGGCAACACATACTAAGCAGAGCGCCACTTAGAAACAAGACGACTGCACGGGTGCACACCGCAATCGTGCACAAGACAAGAAATTCAAAGCAACACAGATGCAGACCACGGCTCATCACGGAGAGCGGGGAAGACTAATCCCACGGGCCTCTCCCACGATTCTTATGCACCAATGGGCAGCGGAATGCAAAGGCCAGGAGCGAGCCCTAATTGCAGCATGGCTTGCCTCAGGCGGCAAGCGGAGAAAGGTAACACCATCCAGACTTATGATGGATGTTTTGCATGGCACGGGCCTTGCCGCACTCGCCGACGCAGTCCTTCCACCAATCCATGTTGTCAGACTTCGTAAGCAGGTAGTCGCCCATCCGGCCGGAGACTGGCATCGCAGGCGTTACCTGCTCTTCGAAGTCCTTGTGCCACCTGTCCTTGACCAGCATGAACTTCATGTCTTTCCGATTTCGGCATAGCAGAACTGCTTGTATCTGTGGGTGGCGCAGTCCTTGTTGTACTTGACGTTGCAGCCCTTCCACCAGTCCATGTTGTCAGCCTTCTTCCGCAGGTTTGCGACCTTGTTGATCTTGCGATGGCCTGGGGCATCGATGAAGACTGTGTAATGCCACTTCTCGGTGTAGAAGTCTCGGGTGGCGCAGGCGCTGGTCACCCCGCTCTCGTGCTCCTCCTTCTGACGGTCCGTCCATGTAGAACGTGAAACGGATGGGGCCTGGTACTAGGCATACGGCCTCCTCCTGCAGTTTCTCCAGCTCGCGTTGCGGAAGGCCGCCCAGGTCGTAGTTGAGGCGGGCGGTGGTGGTGCTCTCGCCGATGTCGACATGCCCGCAGATCACGATGGAGAGGTGCTCCTTCGCAAGAGTGGCAGGCATGGCAGACTGGTGGGGAAAGATCCGACAAACTCTGGGGGCGTAAGCGAACGCGAAGTGTTCGAGCCCCAAGCTCCTGAACCTGACCAGGAGTGAAATGCTGTGGTGTCCTCGGCCCCCAGAGGCCGAGGACTTGAGCCAGGAGGAGGAGGAGGAGGAAGAGGAGGAGGAGGAGGAGGAGGAGGAGGAGGAGGGGGATGGGGGAGGAGGAGGAGGAGGAGGAGGAGGAGAGGAGGAGGAGGAGGAGGAGGAGGAGGAGGAGGAGGAGGAGGAGGAGGAGGAGGAGGAGGGAGGGAGGGAGGGAGGGAGGGGAGGGCGGGCGGGAGGGAGGGAGGGAGGAGGGAGGGAGGGAGGATGAGGAGGGAGGGAGGGAGGGAGGGAGGGAGGGAGGGAGGGGGAGGAGGAGGAGGAGGAGGAGGAGGAGGAGGAGGAGGAGGAGGAGGAGGAGGAGGAGGGAGGAGGAGAGAGGAGAAGGAGGAGGGGAGGAGGGAGAGGAGGAGAGAGGGAGAGGATGAGGAGGAGGAGAAGGAGGAGGAGGAGGGAGAGGAGGAGAGAGGAGGAGGGGGAGGAGGAGGGGGAGGGGGGGGGGGGGGAGGAGGAGGAGGAGGAGGAGGAGGAGGAGGAGGAGGAGGAGGAGGAGGGGAGGAGGAGGGGAGGGGGGAGGGAGAGGAGGAGAGAGGAGAAGAGAGGACGGAGGAAGACAGGAGGAGGAGGGAGGGGGAGGACGGAGTACGGGAGAAGGAGAGATGGGCAAGCCAGGCGCGCTGGCGCCATACCTGACATCCTGCCTCTCCCACCCTACAGTGGGGGCGTTGACCTAAGGAACGCTCAATAAGGAACGAGGCCCCTTTTTCCCATCAGTTAAATTTCGATTTCCCATCGAAAACCTAAGGAATACCTAAGGCAAGCTGTGCAACAATCAAGGAACACGGAGCCCCTCCCCAACGAAAAGGGTTCCTTCTTCAGGGCCTCGACTGTACCCTTCCCATTACGCTGCGCTTTTGATTATGCGCTAGCGGGTGTCATATGCGACCTGGGCCCCCGCAAGGATCACAACGTTGCATGCGCAATCTGGAGATCGAGGCTATGCACATTGGAGAAAGATGATCAGCAGGAGGACGAGCATGGTAAAGAGGAAGAGGCCGCGGCAGTACAGCAGCTGGAGCAGGAGGGAGCGGACGGAGCAAGAAGACCAGGGGACGGCTGGGGGCGCAAGGAAGAAAACGCCAACGACGAGGAATCACTCGGATCCAGAATGCTGGTCCGCGCGTGGGCGGAAGCGTGATGCTGGACGACGGGGGCACAGCGCCGATCCCGATACGAGGGAGAGAAGCAGTCA
>CAUYUJ010014294.1:926051-933551 GCA_963575745.1 Prorocentrum cordatum
AGACAACTATGACAACGACGGCACCGAAGCACCACCCCACACCCACAGAGGGAGGGGGGGGCACTGGCACCCCCCACCCCCCACCACCCCACGCCCGCAGACCGCAGGCAGCGGGAGCGGGGGGGGCTACCGCGCCAGGGCCGCAGGGCGGGACCCGTCGCGGGGGGGGGCCCAAGGCATCAGCACGAGAGGGGGACCCAGAGTCCTGGATCATACTACCCGTACGACCACCCTTAGGTCGGGCATGTCCCCCTGCAGGAGGATTTTCGACGACAAATCAACAAGATTCCAAACATATATGCCAAAATGGCCAACAAGTGCCAACATGGCCAACAAGTGTTTGTCTACTTTTGAATATTCCTCCTGTAGAGTGACAGGCTCGACTTCAGAACACCCTTCGGGTGATAAATAAGTGGAATTCCGCGGCGCGTATTCTGATTATTGTCTGTTGTCATCATTGCTCCAACAGCGACCCACACCGCGACCTGCCCGCACCCCGCGACCCATTCTCGACCCGACCGCATTAAAAACGTCGCCTGCGTCGGGTCTCTTCGGAGCCTCCCAGACTGCCGACGACCCCGCCGCCCCCTGACTCTTCTCCGCAATTGCAGGGGGCTCTGGTATTTCTCAATGCCCCGTCCCTCCTTGTCTCCTACTCCCTCCCCCCTCATCCTCAATCCTCCACCCCTCCCCGCCTCCTCCAGCCCTCACCCCTCCCTCCTCCTCCTCCTCCTCCTCCTCCTCCTCCTCCTCCTCCTCCTCCTCCTCCTCCTCCTCCTCCTCCTCCTCCCCCTCCTCCCCTATGCCCAATCCCTCGCCCTCCCCCTTTGCCGGCCCCTCCTCGGATACGCAGGCAACAGCCGATCATCGTGTCGATGTCGATGTCGGCCCCGGCTCCTTGCAAAACGGAGGTGGCCCACGGCCCTGGCCTCCGCCCCGACGGCCGCGGCAACGGGAGCCTGCGGCAGCCCTCGGCGGCCCTCGGCTTGAGTCGGGCCTGTCCCTCCACAGGGGGAAAATCCAAGAATAACCAACACACAGTACGGGAGCTATTTTTTCTGCATACTGTTTGACCTGTTCGGAGCATTTGACAAAGATGGTTTTCATGTTTCATCGAAAATGCTCCTGTTGGGGGGCTGTAGGACAGCAACGGAGCTCGTGCGCACAGAAAATGATCCAGAAGCATGAGGGGCGTTTGACTGTTGCATCGAGAGGTCTCAAATCTCTCAGGCTGAAAAACTATCCGTCTCTGCAATTTTTCTCGACATTATATATGGTCAGAAAGCTCTACGAGTTTTTCGGCGGTAACAAAGGTTGACGGTTTGACAGGCCCGACCGAGCCCTCGGCGGCTGCGGGCGGCCCTCGGCGGATGCGGCCGCCGGCGGCCCCGGGCGGCCCTCGGGGGCCCTCGGGGGCCTCGGAGGCCCTCGGCCGCTCCCGCGGGGCGGGGCGGGGGCGAGGGCCGACGGGCGAGGCGTCCGCGAGGGCTTTGACCACGATTAAGGCGGGCCTGTCCCCCTGCAGGGGGAATTTGGAAGATTTGTTCTTTCAATGTATATAACACACAAAATCACCCCAAAAGTTCTCCCAAATGGTCCCCCAAAAGCTAACCAAATAGTCCCCGGACTATTTTTGGAGCTGCTTTTGAACATGCCCCCCGCAGAGGGGCGGGCCCGACCTCAGGCCACGCTCGCAAAGGCGCCGGCTGCACGCCTGCCACGATCGGTGCGCACGCCGCCCTGGCCTGGCCAGGAGGGCGCGCGCGCGCCGACCCCTCCTCCTCCTCCTCCTCCTCCTCCTCCTCCTCCTCCTCCTCCTCCTCCTCCTCCTCTCCCCAGCCAGGAGGGCACCGCGGGGGCCGGCCCGGCCAGGGACCGGCGCAGAGGCGCAGAGCACGGGCACGAGAAGGAACGGAAGGGGCCCCAGGACACACCAACAAGTACACACAAGCAAACAGATGCCCGTCTTTTTTGCCATATCTTTGAGGTTTTTGTGTGTCTCCCCCCCCCCCCCTTTCCCATCTTTTCCCATGTGTTCTGTGGGGGATCAACGATTAATTGTGGCTGTTTTTTTGTCCCCTCCTGATGAAACGCACGAGCAAACAGGCCGCGCGAAAGACCGGCTCGTGCTGGAGCGTCTCGCGCCCACACGAAAGCCAAGCAGCCCTACACACAGTGCAGCTGTCCCTCACGCCTCACGGTCGCGCCTCACAGAGCGCGCTGCACGACAAGAACTCCTGCTGCCAGAGATCTGGAGGCAAAGCCGTCGAGCTTGAGCACCGCAGTGTGCCCCAGGAGTCTCTGGCCCACTGTGCAGACGGCGCCCTCCGACGCGGCGGCGGCGGCGGCGCTGGGGCACCCTCGGGGCCCTCGCCTGGCGCACGCGGGCCCCCGCGGGAGCGGGCGGGGGGGGGGGGCACCGTGGCCCCATGCATCCTCTCGCTTCGCGACTCCGCCCGCCCACTGCCCCTGGATGGGGCGACGGCATCTATACACACACGCCGCCCCGGCGAGGCCCATCCTCGGTCCAGGGCGAGTGACCAAAAAAGGGCCCCTAACCCTTTGGGAGGCGACCAAAAGTCAGGAGGGCCAAAAACGACGGGGGTAGGGGCCCTTCGCTGCAGATGTGTCAGACCAAGCCGCCCAGCACCATCGTCCCTGATGCAGGGACGGGGCCCCCAGTGAAGCCACGTCCTCATCGTGCCATTCGGATTCGTGACTCTTGTGCTCCCCACGGCGGGATGGGCCCTTCCAGGGGCGGCCGGCCAGGACCCCCGCAACCTGCCCCGCAGCGCAGCCGCTGGCGCAGGTCTGGCGCACGGTCCCGCGAGGGGCTCTGGCTCGCGCGGCGTCCGCGCCGGGCCGCCGCCAATGGCCGCGCCCCCGCGGCCCCGCCGGCGGCTCGGCCACCTGGGGCGCCAGCCACGGGCCAACGCCATGCTCGCCGAAGTCGCTGCGGGCCGCCCAGGGTGGCCACACGCCCTCGCGCAGCGGCCTGGGCAGGGCTGCTGCCTGCGCTGCGGCGGCAGCGAGCGGGCCTCCCCGGCGATGCTGTCCAGTGTCTGTCCGGGATGGCGCCTGCCGCCCGGTTTTTTTGCCACTGCAGGAAAAAAACCATCGCCCATGCACTTGTGGAAAAAAACGAGTGGGCGGGCGGGGGGTCAGTCGCCGGTAGTCCGCGAGGGTGATCAAAAAGAACGCATGGAGAAGCCCGCCGCAGGCCTCGATTTTTTCTTGTGGAAGCAACGTCGGTGGGTCGCGGGTGAGTGGCGGGCGGATCGCGGGTGTGTCGCAGGTGGGTCGTGGCTGGGCCGCGGGTGGGACGCGGGTGGATCGCGCGCGGGCCGCGGGCAAAAAAGACGAGGGCGCAACGACAAGAATCCGCTCTGCAGAAGCCCACTTCAGCCACTCCCAACCCTGACGCGCGGAGCGCGTCAGGGTTGGGAGTCGGAGGAGCCACCAGGAGCTCAAGTTTCTTGCAACCGCATAACGCGCGCTGTGCGGTTGGAGGGGTGGGTGGGCCCGCTGGCACATTACATAATACAGTCGTGCCCTGCCGCTCGAATGATTTTTGCCTGAGGGCACTGCCCGTGTTGCTACGGTTGGTGCGGATGTAAAGAAACAGGCCTAACAGCTGCGATCGCCACAAGGCGCGTTGACACCGAAATGCCTGCTCTCACCACACATGCTGATGCAGCAACCTACGCATGCACCAAATTCGCCTGTGTACATCACAACGCATGGGTGCATGACAGTGCTCCTGTGCACAACAGCGCCTGACACCACAACGTTTCTGCACTGCTGCACAACACAACTGCGGCCATACAAGCACGTTCCGCGTGCGCCACAGCGCCGTGTACAACACGACCCGCGCGCACAGGAAAGCAGCCACGCACAGCGCGGCAACTAGCGCTTGCGCGCACCGCCCGCACACATTTCGACGATCCCGACGAAGCACATAAACCGAAATCCGTGCTCGTGGGGGGGGGGGGCGCGAACGTATCACAATGAATACGCAGGTCTTTTGTGATTCTTGCTGTTTGCCGCCTGGAGGCACCTGCGGCAAGTTGTTCGAGCTGCGTGCGGCCGCGACGGCGAAGATTCCTCCAGAGGGGGGGGGGACCCTGGCGCCTCGAGTTCACTTGTGCCGCGCTTTCGTCCGAGAGGGCCCTGGCCCAGGAGACACCCGAAAAGGGCTCCGACGCGGCTCAGAGAGGCCCCAAGACGGCCGAGGAAACGCCCGAGCCTGCCCAAGGAAGGGGCCCCCAAGAGGAGGAGCACCAGTCGACAGCTCGAGCCTTCTTCCGCCCCAAGACGCCCCCAGGAGATGTCTTGTTTGAGTTCCACGCTCTGTCCGCCCCGTTTAGCAAGGCACCCTACGGCGGGGGGGCGGCGCCAGCAACGCCCCCAAGAGACCCCGAGAGGCGCCCCGAGGAAGCCCCGTCGTCAGAGGCCGCAGATCAAGAGCGCGCCCAAGAGGGCCCCAAGAGGCTGCCCGTCGTCCTCCTCGTCCTCGTCCTTGTTTTTAAGTCGGGCGCGTCCCCCTACAGGGGGGATTTTCGACAAAATAAACATACTCAAAACATACTCCAAGATGGCCAAATAATACTCCAAACATATGTTGAAGATTCCCCCTGTAGAGGGACAGGCCCGACTTAATCCTCGTTCTCGTCCTCGACCTCGTCCTGCTCCCAAATTCCCTTCCTCCTCGCGCCCTGGATCGGCGGCGGCGGCCGCACATCCTGCCCAACAGACTGCCCACTGCGGGGCCATGGGGTGGGCCCCGCGCCGTGGTCGGCGCGAAGGTAGTACTTGAGCAGGGACCGACCGTCCCGGCAGTGCTAGAGTCCTACCACGAGATGTTCGTAGAACCCAAAAATGTTCGAAACATATAAACAATGTTCTTAGAGCATAAACCCGATGTGAGAAAACAAGACAGACTCCGACAAACATGTTCTAAGAACATTTCGTGGAAACCACAAAAGGTTCTTAGAACATTGTTTGGTAAGGTTACAGGCGTGCCAAGACGCTTCGCCACTGCTTGTTAGTACATGAGTTGCTCCGGGAAGGTCCGGAGCACCAGTCACCAGAGTCATCGAAGACTTGAGCAATGAAACCTGCTTGAGACAAAAAACGCCACACACGCGCACTGTTCCGGGGACCTGGCACCGATCCAAGATGACTGAACCTCCGCAAGTGTATGTCCATGCACATGGTCGGGTATACCGCAGCGGCTGCAGCAGCACTTCGCCCACGGATCCCACCGCCCCACAAATCACCGAGTCCCTCGTAGGCAGCCCCGCCTTCCCCCTGCCCTCTCATCGGCCCGCGGCTCCGACGGACTGGGCCACCATGGCGAAGAAGGTGCCCGCCTGACCGAGCGCGTGGGGAGAGGAACGAAGAGGATGACGTCGAGGAAGAGACAAGCGAGCAATTGTCCGCCAGTTCGCCCAGCGGCCGCAAGGCTGGAGACCATGCAGGTTGTTATCGTCATCGGCGATGTCGTTGCACCGCGATCGTCGCTCTCAGCGTCGTCAGCATCATCATGTCAGTCATAGTCGTCATCATCGTCGTCCTCGTCATTATCGTCGTAGTCGCAATCCCCCCGTTCAATACCCCCGACACCAATTATCCGTCTCCTTTCGACCTCATCGTCACCTTCGTCATCAATGTACGCCCAAACTTACGCCTTTAGGTGCAACATTCCAAGCATTGCCGACACGCCTGCAAGATAATCACGGACAGGCGGCGACTCCCCAACGAACCCATGCGCAGCAGAAGCATAGACACAAGCACGCATCACATCGGATTCAAATCCGCCGACTCTGTCGGCGTGTGCGAGGGGCTTGGCTGTTCGAGTCGTCGTCTCCGTCGGTCATCGCCTCCGTCGTCCCCTTTCCCTGCAGCTTCCTTCTCAAGCTCGTAGCGACAGAAAAATCGAGCAGTGTCGTAATCGAGTCGAAGGGAAGCCCCTTCCCTTTGATCCCTTCCCCAGGGGGGGGGGGGTCCCGGGGGGGGTCCCGGGGGGGGGTCCCAGGGGTGGTCCCGGGGGGGTCCCGGGGGGGGTGGGGGGGCAGATTCGTTTTTCCTCGGGCGGCCTAGAAACCTCGAAAACACTCCAAATGAGGTCCGAATGCCCAAGATGGCCCCCGAGACGGCCCAAGAGGGCCCCGAGTCGCCCAAAGATCGGCCGAAAACGCCCAAGATAGCCCCAAGACCGTCCAAGAAGCCTCCAAGACGTCCCAGGCCCCCTCCAAGAGACCCCCAGGAAGCCCCAAGAGGCCCCCACGAGGCTTCCAAGCGGCCCCTAAGAGCTTCCCAAGAGGCCCACAAACTACCCCCAAGAGGCCCCCAAGAGCGCTCGTCGTCGTCGTCGTCGTCGTCGTCGTCGTCGTCGTCGTCGTCGTCGCCATTCAGGGTCGGCGGCACCGGCCGTAAGGCCTTCGCAATAAGTACGTTCGGAACACCCGATGGGACAGGTCTGGGACCACTGCGCTTTTTGGGGTGACCCCTTCCTTCTGACAGCAATTCAACCTTCTGCTGATTGAAAAAATCTGGACTGCCAGACAAACAGAAGACATGGTGCACGCACTTCACGGTGCCCAGACGGGCAGCGAAAGCAAAGCAGACCAACGGATTGCGACTTTCACTCCAGCACTGCGAGTGAATCCGCCGACCCTGTCGGCCTGTGACAGGGGCTGCTCCGTCGCTGCGACCGTCGCGTCGCCGCCGCCATCACGCCTCCTCCTTCCCCTGAATCAGTCGCCGCTCCCCACCTTTCCTTAGGCCCCCGTCCTCAAACACGCCAGCCAACGCGAAATACACCAGCCCATCCACAGCGAAATTGAGTAACGTTGTCACTGAGTCGAAGGAAGGGGGGGGGGCCCCAGGGGGTGTCCCGGGGGGTGGTCCCGGGTCAGAATACCACCCTCACGGGGCCCATGGACCGCCCTCTCCCTCCCATTTCCGTCGAAGTCCGAGGCCTCCAGGTTCGGCGGCACCGGCCGTAAGGCCTTAGCGATACACGTCGTTCATTTCTACTCGTGCTCATTTCTGATTGTGCTCGTTCCTAATTGTTCCTGGCCCGCCAGTGGCCAGGAAGAGTCCCAGAATAGAACAATTAGAAATGAAAGGATCTTGGCCCGCCCAAAAAATCACAGAACTTTCGAAGACTTAGAACAGAACCATGTGTACATGTGAGGCGCGGATCTTTCAATGACTGCGTGCGTCGGAGGAAGGGGCCCGGTCCCCAGGCCCGGGAAATGCCGAAATTCCGGGGCGCAGCTGGACGCTCCTGGGCCCAATAGTTCTCTTCGGTGATGGCTTTCCCGATGCCTCTGAAGCGCGGTTTGAAATTGTAATGTAAACGTGCCCTGATGTCTTCGCAACGTTCTGCCCCAATGCCAACTGGACTCGTTGTAGGGTTCGCAACTGGTCGCAGGCACGTGCAACCTGGGCCACCTGGTCAAATATGCAAACTGGACTGCCGCGAAGGCCACA
>CAUYUJ010014294.1:936051-958551 GCA_963575745.1 Prorocentrum cordatum
GTCCAGGGCCGAACTGGGGATGGAAGGGCGGCGGAAAAGCTCAAATCGCATTGTTGGACGGTTCGAGCATGCGCCTTGGGCGTCCAGGTGGTTTTCGGAGCCTCCAAGGCTGCTCTGGGGATAGCAGGGCGGCGGAAAAGCTCAAATCGCATTTTTGGACGGTTCGAAAATGCGCTTTGGGCCTCCAGGCGGTTTTCGGAGCCTCCAGGGCTGCACTGGGGATGGGAGGGCGGCTGAAAAGCTCAAATCGCATTTTTGGACGGTTCGAAAATGCGCTTTGGGCCTCCAGGAGCCCTCGGGGCCTCCAGGGCCGAACTGGGGACGGCGGCCGGGGCTGGGCCCCCACCATCCTGCGCGCGCCCGGTGATGGCGCGGGCGGCGCCATTGCCTTCACAGTTGTCCTTTGGGATGACCCATGCCAGGAGTGAGTGGTCCGTACTGTCCCAGACCGTAGTCCAAGCGTTGTCTATCCTGGCGCTGCGGAGTCGCCCGCTGTCGCCAGAGCCCCCTGGTCCAGGGGGCACGATGCTGTCGACTGGTCCGACGAGGGCACCATGAGTAACGTCTGGGCCCACTGGCTCTCCTGGCTCGTCGGGTAGCTGGGCCTAGTGGCTCCCCTGGCCCGAGGGTTCCTCCTGACTCCTGGTTGAACTGAACCTCCAAACGCCTCCATATGATCATGTAGACGCACACGCGCACACGTCATCTGCAAGAACCGAGAACCGAAATGGAACCAACTGAAAGGGAGCCGCCCTCTGAATGGGAACCGCCTCGAACAGCTCCGAAGCCGGAACCGTATTGAACCGAACCACTTTCCCCCGAATCGAAACGAAGCGAACGGAACTGGGGACACGCTGAGGGGTGCGGCGCGGGAGGTGCCATCCACAGGGCCACCACGCTCGTCCAGGGTTACCACTGGTGGTCCTGGCCCAAGGCGCCCCTCTTCTCACTGCAGTTCGAAGCCCTCTGGGCCTCGTGAGCGGTACTCTGGATGCCGTGGACACATTGGGCAACATCCTGTGTCTCGTGGAATATGGTGGACACCTTGTGCCAGGGACGAATCTGGCAACATCCGTATTCTGTGGTAACAGCTGCTTACAATCGTTTCGAACCCGTACGCCCCATCTTCCTGGCGGGGTAATTGAGCGCCGCTAAGACAGCGACATTCCAGAGACCACGCTCGTGGTACAATGCCACGAATGTACCTGCTGATGGACTCTAGTCCAGAAAATGTTGCGATTCCCGCTGCCCACTCTCGTCCACTGGAACCGCAAGTAAACGCCATGGCGCGACTCGTTTGACAAAGCTTTTCGTACAAACGGACTTGATTGGACAGGACACGCGAGAGGACACAAGACCCTTCCGAGGGTCACATTGCCACAGGAATGTAGGAAGCATGGATCGCGAGACACAGGACACAAGGGCACCCTTCATTTGACAGGGTCGACCTACTAATCCGGGCCGGCTGTATAACAAGTGGGCATCCGGTTTCTCTTTCATTTCGCCCTCGAAGGGGGCCACACGATTCAGAACGTCTCAGAGACAGTGATCCCAGGCTGCGCGGCCTGAATCGGCACTTTCTTCGAAGGGCACGGCGTGTCAGCACAATACTTGAAATCGCCTCCAGCTGCTCCTAGGCCTCCTCCTTCTCCTCCTGCTGTCTTCCTATGCAAACACTTTCGTATCGTCATCCTTCTCCGCATTCCGTTCCAATCCCTGGTGAGCAACTCCTCTCGGGACGGGGGCCCAGGGTGCGTCGGTCCCTGACGCGGCCCAGAACTGGCTCGGGGATGGACAGAAACCCAGTGAAACCGTGGACTAAAGATACAGAATAGCCATCCACCCCGAGAATAGCAACCCCGATACGCGAAACCGTGGACTAAACGCACCCGCAGAAGGAACCAAACAGGGCAAGGCTCTTTAGTAAGCGCCCAGGGCCGTTTATCGGGGATGGGCAGAAACTCCCGAGTGAAACGTGGTTTAGTGAAAACGGCCTCGGGCCCAAACCTGGCGGGCGCAAGCCTTCCCCTCTTCCTCAACGTTATGTTGTGTTGAGTTGTGTGCCAGGTTGCTTCTCTCCCTCCTGGAGCCGCTGTGTAATCCTCCGCCTCCACATCCCCAGTGCACTGGCCTCCTTAATGTGTATGCCGCGCGAGTTCAGGAAGTGCCGGAACTCAGGGATCTGGCACACCTGCTCGAACTCGGAGGTGCTCAGAGTGTTCGAGCCGTCGGAGTCCACCTTCGCGAGGGAAGCGCAGGAGGAAGGAGAGAAAGAAGGAGAGGGCGGATGACGTAGGAGGCAACTCCTGGACAGCCTTCGCAAGAACAATTCAAGGGTATCAAAAATCAGGTGACGAAGCCATACAGCCAGGGATTGGGCCAGATGAAGCCCAGGATTAAGCAAATAATGCAACTAGGCGCGATTAAGCGGGACCAAGCCCGATTAAGCGGTGATGTGCTGGATTAGGCCAGTTTTCGTATTCCAGCACGGATGCTGAATTTAGCCTCCCAGGAGGTGCATCCTGAGCACAGGAGGAGAGAGACGGAGAGGGAGAAGGACGACGCGGCTCAGGAAGACGAGGAGCGGGACCGAGGATCGGAGATCGAGGATCTAGGCGCCTCCCCACGCGGCAGGTCGGTGGTGTGAGGTCCTGAGAAGGGAGCTTCCCCCCCGCCTTGTCTCCGGTGGCAACTCGCTGGAGCCTCCCATACCATCTTGTCGGCGCTTGCGGATCGACGCCAGCCCACGCTAATCGATGCCAAATCGACGCTGATCGACTCCAGCCGACGCTACATCGGCGCTATCTCATCGACTCCCAGACGCTAATCGACGCCAATCGACGCTGAAGACGGAACTGCACGGATAAGAATAGAGGGCAGAGCATCCACCCCGAGAATAGCAACCCCGATTCGCGAAACCGTGGATAAACGCACCCGCAGAAGGAACCAAACAGGGCAAGGCTCTTTAGTAAGCGCACAGGGCCGTTTATCGGGGATGGGCAGAAACTCCCGAGTAAATCGTGGTTTCGTGAAAACGACCTCGGGGCCCGAACCTGGTGGGCGCAAGCCTGGAAAAGACGGTCGGAGCGCCCTCTCGAGATTCGAAAACGGACAATTCACGAATCGACGCGTCAGGGTGGGGTTTCCGTCCACCCCCGCCCCGAGTTTCGTAAACGTCAATTGTCGGGTCTGGGCGGTCTTTCCTCCCTTGCATTAAATCGGGCGTGTCCCCCTACAGGGGGATTGCCGACGAAAAATAAAAAATATTCAAAACACACTCCAAGATGGCCGACAAATATTCAAAAAATAGTCCCTGACTATGTTTTACGATTTTTCCGCGGAGCCCGCCTCGCCCACCGAGCATACCGCGGCCGCCAGGCCAGAAGGGTCCCCCCAACTGGAGAGGCGCCGCGGCATCCATCGCGGGAGAAGAACAAAACACGCCACAGACAGAAACGGCTGGCGCTCCGCGCGGAGCTCTCGGATCTGCTTGGAGCCCCATGGGGCCCTCTGGGCCTTAGCGGGCCCCGGAAACGGCAGGGCCGTTTTTTCACCATTTCCGAACAAACGTCCCTTGAAGGTGGAAACGGCGAAACAACGGCGACCGGAAACGGCAACAAAAACGGCTCCAGGATTGGAACCGGAGCGGGAACCCGTAAAAGAGCAGCGACGGAACCGGTAAAAAAACGGCGTCGGAACTGGCAAAAAAACGGCAACACGGAACCGGTAACAAAACGGCCCTGTCGTTTCCAGGGCCCACGAAGCTCGGGGTAACTCGGGCTCGGATTCCCGAAGAAACGAACCCGAGTTAGCCGAGACCCGAATTCTCCCTGATGATTTGGGGCTCTGGACGCCCGAGTTATCCGGGGTAACTCGGGCCCGGGGCAACTCGGGCTCGGATTCCCGAACAAAAACGAACCCGAGTTAGCCCTGACCCGAGCTACCCCTGATGATTCCGGGCTCTGACGTGGGGCCCTCTATGGGCCCCGTGAGGGGTGCTCCGAAGGCCGCCTGGGCCCCCCTCCCCCCCCCCAGGACCATCTCGGGCACCCCGCAGGAGCTTTTCAATAGCAGTGCAGGGGCCCTCACAGCCCAAAGTCCGCACAACCCAAAGTCCGCACAGCTCTGGGCCCCGTGAGGGGTGCTCCGAAGGCCGCGCGGGCCCCCCCCCCCCCGAGACTCCTGGCAACACCCGCACGGGGCCCCTGCGTCGGTCCAGCCGGCCTGGGGCCGCCCGTGGCCGCCGAGTCGTCCCGCCGCGTAGCTCTCTGCACCGCGCCGCGTTGCACACGGTTCACTCCGAAGTCTTCGGAGAGGCTCTTTTTTTTGGGGGGGGGCAGGATCTTCGCATGCCTAATTCTTCTACCCTGGGCCTCTTCCTGGCCACTAGGGGGCCTGGAGCAACTAGAAACGAGCACGGTTATCAGGGTCAGATCTTAGGGTCTGGGCTTGCCGTGCCTTTCCTGCCCCCCCCCCCCGCTCCACGTCTGCGAGGATCTCCCGCAGCTCGATCGCGTCGCGCAGCTCGGTGCGGCGCTCCCTCATCATGACCTCGTGCCTGTCTGGCTCGGTCAGGCCCATGGCCTCGCATGACGAACAGGAGAGAGGGCGGAAGGCTGAAGCGGAAGAGCAAACACCTGCACGGATATGTTGAAGGGGCCCAGGGACACAACCATAAATACACACAAATCCGAGGACTCCCCACCCATAGTTTCCCTTCTTTTCTCGGTTTTTGGCTTCCCCTCCACTTCCCATATTTTCCCACATGTTCCTGGGAGTCGACGATGCGTTGTGTCTGTGTGCTTCTTTCCCTCCTGAAATGTGTATGTCGGAGGTCCGCGCGGGCGCCTTGGGTTGGCGCTGAACCCTGGAAATCCGCGGGGGCATCCGAAAGCGAATGTCTTGTGCAGATACCCGGTGACGTGTGGCTCGAGGGTTCCCAGAGGGTCAAACAGAAAGGCTGCGGCTCAATTGTCGTGCGAACTGCGGGCAGTGGGCTTATGAATCGGATGCCTACTGGGCGCCCATGCCACCATCAGTCATCGACCGTTCGATAGCCAATGGCCTTTATATACACAGGTGATGGGTAGTTGTATGTAAATTACGCATGTACAGCTACATAGCCACACGTGGAGTTAAAGCAAACAAGCAGGAGGCGGCAGAGACACTCCCGTACTCTGCCCCGTGTTCAAGTGCCTCTCCAGGACCTCACGAGGCACCGCATGGCTCTCCCAGGCCGTCCCAGGCTTAGTGGGCCCCAGAAACGACAGGGCCGTTTTGTTACCGGTTCCGTTTTGCGTTTTTTTTTTAGGTTCCGACGCCGTTTTTGTTACCGGTTCCGTCGCCGTTTTTTTGACCGGTTGCGGCTCCGGTTCCAATCCTGGAGCCGTTTTTGTGCCGTTTCCAGTCGCCGTTGTTTTTTTTGCCGCTTCCATTTTCAAGGGACATTTGTTTTGGAAACGCTGAAAAAACGGCCCTGCCGTTTCCGGGGCCCACAGACGTCCCAGGACCCTCAAAGAACCCTATCGGGAGCTTACCGGGGCCCTCTCAGGACCTTTCGGGACACTTTTTTACCAGCCGAAGAGGGGTGCGCCCCGTGGCGACTTAAGGGGAAAGGGGGAAAGCGAGAGGGGGGGAGAGAGGGAGGGGCGGGGAGGGCCGCTGGAGCCGCGCACGGCCATCTCTCTCTCTCTCTCTCTCGCTCGGGACACTCTAAGGCTATCTCACGACCATCCCAACGGCCTTTTCAAGAGCCTCTCGGGACCCCCTCAAGAGCCAATCACGAGCCACTCAGCACCCTCTCAGGACCATCTCAGGCACCCCTCAGGAGCTCTTCAACAGCAGTGCAGGGGCCTGTCAGGAGCTTCTCAGGACCCTCACAACCCAAAGTCCGCACAGAATCTGTGCTTTTCAAACTGGCATTGGGAAACTGGGTCCCCGGGGAAACGGGTACAAGATTCCATGGCGAGGGATGTCGATCGTCCACCCTGAAGTACATGTGACGAACTCGGGGCCAGGGGATGGCTGAAAATGAACGACCACGAAAAAAAACACATTCATCCAGCATCCGTTTTCCATGCGTGCGGGAACCCGCACGGCGATGTTCGCATCGGTGAGGGGAGAACACGAGGCCCCGCGGACTCTCTGGGGCCCCGGGTGCGGCCAAAGTCGGCGCGTTCCCCCGAAACGCCGACCGCTGCACTTCCACCTTCCTCCAGGTCGACCGCAGCTTCGGCCAGCGCCCACGCTGATCCGAAGCAGGAAAGCATCAGGCATGGCTCTCCCGGGGCCCTGGCCCGCGGGATGAACGTCCGAGGCTCCAGCGGCTCGTGCTCCCGCTGCTGCCCGTACGGTTTGCCCGCGCCCTTCCCCCCCAGCCCGCCGATCCATCTACGTAACCCCACCAGCCATCGATGCTCCTGGATCGGTGGGGGACGGGGGTAGGGCTCGGATTTCGCCACGCGCTCGGCGAATTCCTTCCCCCTGCCCCCGCCACACCTCGAGTTGCCTGGATCGTCGATCGGCGATGGTAGGGTTAAGTCGGGCCTGTCCCCCATACATGGGGATGTTCGACGAAAAATAAAACATACACCAAAAATAATCAAAATATAATCCAAACATAGTCTGGGGCCGGGGACTATTGTTTGAGTATGGTTTGGCCCTTTGGGTGTATTGTTTGAGTAGGTTTTGTTCTGCCAAAATCCCCCTGTAGGGGGACACGCCCGACATAATGGTAGGGCTAGGAGGCCACATGCGAACCCTACCCCGCCACCCCACGATTTCTGGGGAGGGAGGTGGGGCTCCCCATGTGCGGGACCTCCCGAGCGAAGCGAACCCCACCGCTCCCCTCAGAACTCGCGGGGTGGTTGGGCAGGGCTCGCACGCGGCCCCCGGAGGGTTCGGCGTTCGTCGCCGAAGGTTGTCCTCCCCGCCTCGGCTCCACCCCTGCGGCCGCGCCCGCCACAGGCCCGTCACGCGCGCCCCAGCCTCCGAAGCAGGCGCCGCCTCAGACATCTACAGCACAAAAAAGAGGCGGAGCCGCAGCTCGCCTGAGGCGGCAGGGGGTGAGGAGACCTCCTCCTCCTCCTCCTCCTCTTCCTCCTCCTTGTCCTCCTCCTCCTCCTCCTCCTCCTCCTCCTCCTCCTCCTCCTCACTCTCCTCCTCCTTCTCCTTTTCTCCTCCTCCTCCTCCTCCTCCAACGCCTCCTCCTCCTCCTCGTCTTCCTCCTCCTCCCGAGGAGGTGCGCAGCCCGCTCCCGCGCTACTCTCCGCCCCCCCGCTCCCGCCGAGAAGCGGCAGGCGCGCCTGACCAGCAATGGAAGAAACGCGGAGGACGAAAAGGAGGAGGAGAAGGAGGAGGAGAAGGAGGAGAAGGAGGAGTAGGTTGGAGCAGGAGGAGGAGGAGGAGGAGGAGGAGGAGGAGGAGGAGGAGGGAGGATGAACTATTGGCGCTCCGCACGGATTTCTTGGATCTGCACTGGGCCCCCTTCCTGGCGCGCGGAGCGCGGCAGGGGCGGCGCCGGAGGCGCCGCTTGGGGGGGGGGGCCCAGCGCTAATCCAAGAAACCCGCGAGAAGCGCCAAGAGTTTATGTTCATGAAGTTTTCGTTCCTCTTCGGGTGACGGGGCCAGACGAGCCCAGGACGTTCCGAGTGTCGTGCCCCGTGCAGACACGACCCCTTGCCCGGGGGTGGGCCTTGCAGCCCAGGCCTTGCTCTGGACGGCCGCGGGGTCTGTATCTCTTCAAGACGCTGGGCGCCTGGGAGGCAGGAGGAGGGGCAGGCGATCGAGCCATCGAAGCCCCTGCCGGAGTCCACTGTGCAGCTGCGTGCTTCCCCGTCGGGTGCAGCGCCGTTCGGGGCCTGGCCGGGGTCGGCTCGTCGGAGGCACGCCGCGGGGCACGGGCGAGGGACAGGACCAGGTCGGGCATGTCCTCCTACAGGCGGGTTTTGGACGACAGAATAACCGCCTGCCGCTGATCAAAAAGGACCCCCCCCTTTAACACGCTAGAGTTGTTTATCCACGGCCAATAAGAGTTTGGTCAGGGGCGCGGGGCGCGGAGGCCGAACTTGTTTATCACTGTGAAAAGTTCACCATCGAGGTTAACGTCCTTCTTGTGTTGAGATAGCAACATCAAGCGAAGCGAAGCCGTTTTCGAGGATGTCTCAATCGAAACCAACAATGTTTGGAGGCAACCTCAAGCGAAACGATCAGTTGTTCAAGGATGTCTCAAGCGGAACCAACAATTCTTCGAGGATGTCTCAAGCGAAGCGAGAGACTTGTCGATGAGAGACTTCCTCCTCCTCCTCCTCGTCCTCCTCCTCCTCTCTCGCGTTCTTGTTATCTCTCTCTATCTCTATCTCTCTCTCTCTCTCTCTCTCCCTTTCTCTCTCTCTCTCTCGCTGTCTTTCTCCTTCTCCCTCTGGCCCCCTGAATTGTTTTATCGCTGTGGTTTACTATCCACGGAAACCGAGGCACATGAGGCACCCTACACGAGCAGATGAGAATCTGAATGTCCATTGTTTGTGTACAAATTGTATGTAATAGGTTTGGAACTTTGGTTTGTCTCCTCCTCCTCCTCCTCTTCTCTCTCTCTCTCTCTCCTTCTGTCTGTCTATCTTTCTCTACGTCTCTCTCTCTGTCGAACTATATGTATATTTCTGTATCTGTCTCTACCTGTCTTCCTCCTTCTCCCCCTGGCACCCTGAAGTTTCTTCGCTGTGGTTTACTATCCACGAAAACCGAGGCACGTGAGCTACTCTACACGAGCAGATGAAAATCTGAATTTCCATTATTTGTTTACAAATTAAATTCAATAGGTCTGGATTCTCCTCCTCCTCCTCATCCTCCTCTCTCCTTCTGTCTGTCTATATTTCTTTACTTGTCTCTCTCTCTCTCTCACTATCTGTATCTTTCTGTCTCTGTCTCTCTGTCTTCCTCCTTCTCCCCCTGGCACCCTGGACCTCGATCCTCGGGCCTCGATCTTCGACCCTCGGACCTCCATCCTCGATCCTCGGTCCTCGCCGCCATCGATCCTCGGACCTCGATCCTCGACTCTGGGATCCGGATCCTCGATCCTCGGACTTCGATTCTCGGTCCTCGATCCTCGGCTTTCGGTCCTCTTAACATCATCTCTTTCTCCTCCCACTTGCTGGCCTCCGGTAGGCAACATTCATAATCCCCCCGCAACCCCGAACTTTATTATCCCTGTGGCATTAATCTCGGCGGCACTCGGTTAGATAGACAAATCTATTCAAAGATAGCCATGAACAGTCAAGGAATCGTCCCCAGACTATCTTGTGAACCATTTTGAGTTTTCCTCCTGTAGAGGGACACGCCCGACGTAAGGATGGAACCCAGGGTCTCGACCTCTCCCCGGTGCCAACTGTTCGCCACAGTCCCTGGCATGCGCGACCTGCGCGGAGGAGGAGGCGGAGGAGGAGGAGTGGGAGGAGGGGGCGTGGCGAGGCCCGACAGGGAATCTGGTCTTCAGGATGGGACAGGGGTGGGGCCGGGCCTTCTCGATGAAGATGGCGGTCACGAGCCGCGGGCGCCAGCGCGCGCTGAAAGCCAGCGTGCGGTGGGCCCCCTCTGATCTCTCTCGGTCGCTCTCTGTGTTTCTCCCTCTCTTTGTTTGTTGGTTTTGTTTCTCTCTCTCACTCTCTGTTACAGAGCAGAAGTTCCTCCTCCATAATAATCACCCGACAACCGAAGCCGTTGAGTAAACGCACACGTGGAAGGAATCCAACACGGCATGGCTTTCAACAAACGCCGAGAGCCGTTTAGTAAACGCCAATTGTCTGGACTGGGTGGTTGTTCCTCCCTTGATTTGCGGCTGTTGTCCCTCTCTCTCTCTCTGGAAACTTGACCAAGGCATGGCCATCCGAATACCCTACAGTCGGAGGACGACTGCTGGTGGTGAAGAAGGAGCACGTCACATCGGGCAGATGTTGGGTCAAACGCTGTTCTGAATCTGCAAGTACGCGTGGCCGCTTTGGCTCCGGTGGCGCGCTTTCACATATTGGTTTGAACGGGGATCTTCATATGTATATGAATATAGAAATACACACATACCTGACAATGTACCTACCGACCTACATGTATACCTCCCTCCCTACCTACCTACCTACCTACCTATACATACCTACCTACATACCTACCGACCTACCTACGTACATACAAACATGCATGCATTGTTGCATGCATTCATACATGTCTACATCCACAACTGCCTACATACATTCATACTCGCATGCACACATCCATGTATACATGCATACATACATACATACATACATACATACATACATGCATACGTACATGAATACATACGTACCTACCTACATATATACATACATACATGCATGCATGCATACATACATACATACGTACACACATACATACATACATACATACATACATACATACATACATACATACATACATACATACATACATACATACATACATACATACATACATACACACATACATACATACATACATACATACATACATACATACATGCATATATGCATGCATGCATACATGCATGCGTGCATGCATACATGCATGCGTGCATGTATGCATGCATGTATACATACATACATACATACATGCATGCATGCATACATACATACATACATACAGGCATACATACATATATACATGCGTACGTGCATGAGTAATACATGAGTACACAGATGCGTCGATGCATACAGGGTTACTTACACATATACGCGTGTATGCGTGTACATCTATGTACACCTAAGTTTTTTCTATATATATGATACTATAAAAGTGTATATATATAGATGTGTTCGGCACCGTGCCCTGAGGCGCGAGTGGAAGTGCCCTCAAGTCCTTCGGGCCCTCAGGCCTCAACCATGGAGTAAAGGCACCGAGGCTTCCCGCGTGCTGGGGCGCGTGCCCGTGGATTATCCGGGAGCCGAGGGGGCCGCGATACGGGTCAAGGCCCCAAGAGGCCCCCGAGAAGGTCCAAGAGGGCCCCGAATCGGCCCAAGAGTGCTCTAAGATGCCCGAGATGGCTCAGGGCCAGACAAGGAGGCCAACAAGACACCCTGGGAGGGCTTCAAGGACCCCGAAGAGGACCCCAAGAGGCCAGAATCCGCCAACCCTGTCGGCGTGTGTGAGGGGCTTGTCCGTTCGAGTCGTCGTCTGCATCATTCGTCAGTCGTCGTCTCTGTCGTCCCCTTCCCCTGCGGTCCCCATTTCTCTGGGCCCGTAGCCATTGCCTCCCTTTTCCTGGGTCCTCCTCGTTCTCAAGCGCGCCAGCCAAAGTAAAATTGAGCAACGTCGTGATTCAATCCAAGGGAGCCCCCGTCCCTTTGATCTCTCTCCCGTCGGGGTGATGCCCCTGGAGCCGAACTCTATACCCTGGACCACTTCCTCCCCCCCCTCCTCCTCCTCCTTCTCCTCCTCTACCTCTGATTCCTCCTCCTCGCCCTCCTCCTCCTGCTGCCCCCCCGCCTCTCTCCTCCGCGTCCTCATTATTATACTGATTATGCGACTCCCATTCTCCTCGCCCTCCTACTGCTCATTCCCGCTCCCCCCCCCCCTGGCCCATGTTCTCCCCCTGCCCCTGCTCCCCCTCCTCCTCCTCCGCATCATCATCATCCTCCTCCTCCACCTCGGCCTCCTTGCTGATCCAACGCGTGCTCCGCCTCCTCCTGCTCCTCCTCCGCTCCTCTTCCTCGCCGTCATCGTCGTCATTATCTTCAGGTTCGGCGGCACCAGCCATAAGGCCTTCACAATTATTGATTGCCCCTGGGTTTGGGAAGGAGTTTGGCGCTGTCGCCCTTTCAGGCTTCCGCCAGACCAAGACGGCCCAAGAGGCCCCCGAGACGGTCCAAGCGGGCCCCGATCAAGGCCAGACCAAGAGGCCCACGAGACGCCCTAAGAAGGCTCCAAGAGGCCCCCGGAGAGGACACCAAGAGGCTACTAGAATCATTGGTTGCACCTGGGTTTTGGAAGGATGTTGGCGCTGTCGCCCTTCCAGGTGTCTGACCGACCACGACGGTCCAAGAGGCCCCCGAGATAGCCCCAAGACGGCCCAGGAGGCTCCCAAGAGGGCCCCCAGACAGCCCAAGAGGGCCCCGAAACGGAATAAGAAGCCACCAAGACGTCCCAAGACGGCCCCAAGAGGTGATACAGAGGGGTAGCGCGAATCGACATGTCGAGAGCCCCCGCCCCACGATGACCCAGAGACCGCCAGCAGGCCTCCAAGCGACCCACAGAAACCCCCGAAGGCCCCCAAGAAGCCCAAATCAAGTCCCAAGGAGCGCTCCAAGAGACACCATCTCAGAGGCCCCCAGGACACCTCAAGACCGCCTCCAAGAGACTCCCGAGAGGCCTTCCAAGAGATCCCCACAGGCATCCAAGAGGCCGCTGTCCTCCAACAATAGCATGTGGCGGGATGGGCCGAAGGCCTCTCTCTCTCTCTCTCTCCCTCTCTTTCTCTTTCTAGATCGCAATGTTAAACGTTCATGCATGCCGCTCTCGCTCTCTATCTCTATCTCTATCTCTCCCTCTCTGCATCTTCAGCTCTCTCTCTCTCTCTGCAATTACACACATATATACAGCATAATTGATGATCCATGAATGTGTGCGTATGATTACGAACTTGTGTTACACATGTATGTTTTGTTTACATCCCGCCAGTCTGTGGCTATCCCGCCGGTCCCCCACCAAGAAGTGCAGGCTGATGGCTGTAAGCGGCAGCGCACCTGGATATTCCAAACGGCGATGGTGAAGAAGGCGATAAAGAACACGTACGCCAGCTGCGCCCACCACGTTGCGCCACTGAGCGCCGAGAAGGCTTCGGACCAGTCTCTGCCGCCAGTAGTGGTCTGAAAGAGTATCATCTGGGGGCGGGGCCAGAATCTCTCCCCGGCGCTCCTCCTCCTCCTCCTCCTCCTCTTCCTCCTCCTCCACCTCCTCCCCCTCCTCCTCCTCCTCCTCCTCCTCCTCCTCCTCCTCCTCCTCCTCCTCCTTGTCCTCCTCCTCCTCCTCCTCCTCCTCCTCCCTCCTCCTCCTCCTCCTCCTCCTCCTCCTCCTCCTCTCCCCCTCCTCCTCCTCCGCCTCCTCTCCTCCTCCTCCTCTCCTCCTCCTGCTCCTCCTCCTCTTCCCCTCCTCCTCCTCCTCCTCCTCCTCCTCCTCCTCCCTCCTCCTCCCTCCTTCTCCTCTCCTCCACCACCTCCTCCCCCCCCCCTCCTCCCCCCCTTGTCCTCCTCCTCCTCCTCTCCTCCTTGTCCTCCTCCTCCTCCTACTCCCCTCCTCCTCCTCTGCTCTCCCTCCTCCTCCTCCTCCTTCCTCCTCCCCTCCCCTCCTCCTCCTCCTCCTCCTCCTCCTCCTCCTCCTCCTGCTCCTCCTCCTCCACCTCCTCCCCCTTCTTCTCCTCCTCCTCCTCCTCCCTCCTCCTCATCCTCCTCCTCCTCCTCGTCCTCCTCCTCCTCCTCCTGCTCCTCCTCCTCCTCTTCCCCCCTCCTCCTCCTCCTCCTCCTCCTCCCTCCTCCTCCTCCTCCTCCTCCTCCTCCTCCTCCTGCTCCTCCTCCTGATCCTGCTCCTCCTCCTCCTCCTCCTCCTGCCCCTCCTCTCGGGCAGGGGCAGAGGCGAAGAACAGAGGATCCCAGGCCCCTCAAGACAGCGGAATGCTTCCGATCGCGGCTCGGTGGTGCTCGACGAGGATGCCCGAGGATACGCCGCCATGAGCCAGGCCAGACCCTGAGATCCTGGCGACACCTTTTTGTCCAAGCCGGGAATGTTCGCATAATTTCGGGCCCCGGGGCCCTCACAGATCGATCCGGCTCGAACAATGGCGCAGAAAGATTGTGTCTAGGGCTCCATGCTGGATTTTTCACCGCGTTTCCATGATTTTTGAGGCGTCGGATCTCAGGGGACGCAGGGAAGGCTACAGCCCTGGTGAGGAGCGAAGGGCGCTGGATGAGGAGCGAAGGGGCTTGACCTGGCCACGAGAAACCTCGGCTTCGAAGAGGGTTCGCCGACTGATATCTGCCTCGGTGTCTCGCAACAGTGACCCTGGGCAAGATCTCTCAAGGGGCCCCAGGACACACAAATGAATATACACAAATCCAAATATTCCATATATTTTCCCATACTTTCTGTGTTTTTGTCTTCCCCCCCACCTCCCACATCCCATATTCTCCGGGGAATCGACGATCAATTATGTCTGTGTGTTTTTTTCCCCTCCTGAGTGACCCTGGGCAAGATTGAGGGGGCCGCGGGGTGGCCAAACCCCTGTGGGCCCGCACCAAAGGTCACACCGGAAAAGGGCCACTTTTGGAACACCCGTCTGGCCCACTTGACCCGGGCAAGCCCAGCCATAATACAGTCATCGACCTGACCTTCGGAACGGTAAATAAGAAACGAAGCCCCTTCTTACCCAAGGGAAAAATAACGCGTCAGGAACGGTAAGTAATACATAACACATCAGGAACAAAAAATAACGCATGCAAGCCTAAAGAACGACCGAGCCCCTTTTGAAAACCAAGTGTTCCTTATTCAAGCCGCTCACTGTAAACCCAATTGGATAGTCTTAGGGCATCGTCTTGGACCGCTTCACGAGCATAGTTGAGCCCTCTTGTGCCGCCTCGGAGCCCTCTGAGTATCCCTTGCCGACATGGTGGGCCGAAGACCAGAAAACAAGTGAATATGAATACGAAACTGCAGGTCTTGGCTATATCAGGCCTCGTGCTGCCTACGAGAGCCTCCCTTGAAACTCTTCAAGGCCCTTTGAGCCTCGCGGTCAAAATTGAAGTCGATTGGAAGTAGACTTGGCCATCGGAAGAGCCTCCTCGAGCAACAGTTGGCCGTCTTGGAGCCGTCTCGGTGCACTATCTGGGCATCTTAGAGGCTCCAATATGACCCACTATAGCTCCACAAAAAAACTCTAAGATGGCCCACGAAAAAGCCCAGGAGGACACAGGGTTGCCAAGACAGGCAATGGGATGGCCTCAAGAAGCCCCGATACAAGATAACTCCAAGATAGCCCCAAGCGGCCGCAAGAGGCTCCAAGTTGGCTCCGCGAAGGCCATCGAGAGACGAGAATTCAGAATTCACAAGCATCTGAGCGCACAACATTGCGTAGATTGGCATTCATCGCTTCCGAATCGGACGGACCTGAGATTGGCGCCACGGGCCTCCGAGACGGTCCCAGATGCCGCGCAGAGACCCCCGAAACCAAATCCGCAGCTAACCTCGAAAACGCCCCAAGACCGCCGCGAGAAGGACCCGAGATGCTCCCACTGGACCCCAAGGTGCAAGACGCTCTTAAACGACCCCCTGACCATCCAGGGATGCCGAGACGGCGCCAAAAGGCTCCAACACGCAACAGCGAAGCGCGGGCAGGCATGCTGGCAGCCGCGCGATGCCGCACGCGGGCGCAGCCTCCTTGGGACCCTCCGGAGGCGCCCCCGCATGGAGCCACGGACCGCGCGAGAGGTGCGCTCTCACATGAGAGAGGCGGGGACGCGTCGAGGCGCAGCCTCTGGGGCCTTCTTCCCTGCGGGGCCACGCAGCGCGCGCAGGGGTGTGCCAGCACCAAAGGCGGGGGCGGGCAGGGGCGCAGCCTCCTCCTCCTCCTCCTCCTCCTCCTCCTCCTCCTCCTCCTCCTCCTCCTCCTCCTCCTCCTCCTCCTCCTCCTCCTCCTCCTCCTCCTCCTCCCCCCTCCCCCCTCCTCCTCGCTCCTCCTCCCTCCTCCTCCCTCCCCAGGCAGCCTTGGAGCGTGCGAGGGGTGCCGAGAGGGGAGGCGGGGGACGCATGCGCACTCTGGCCGCTGGGGTATCTGGTGGGAACCCCCATAGGGGCCGCGAAGCGTGGGAGATTTTTCCGCCAACGTGAAAGGGCGGGGATGCGCAGGGGCGCCGCCTCTGGGGCCTCCAGTTGGGCCCCCGTAGGGGGCCACGGAGGCGTGCGAGGGGTGTGCCGAGACGGGTGGAGGGCGGCGCCAAGCAGACTGGAGGAGGGAGAGGAGGGGGAGGGGGAGGGAGGAGAAGGGCGCGGGCCGCTGCCGACTCAGAACGCGGGGCGGAGGGCAGAGGCGAGGAAGGGGTTTTCAAAAAAAAACCCGGATTGCAAAGAAAACCCTTTTTCGAAGGACTGCAAACAACAACCAGGGTTTTGTTTTGCAATCCTTCGTTCAAGGAAGGGTTTTTGTTGCAATCCTTCGTGGAAGGGTTTTTTTTTGTTTTGCAATCCTTCGTTCGGGGGAGGGGGGTCCGCGCGGAGCTCCCAAGGGAGCCGGGAAGGGCTGCCAGAGGCGCCGAGGAGGCCCCCGCGTCAGCACGGCACGGCGCGCGGGCGTGCGGGGCTATTGCCGCTCTGGTGGGAGGGGGGCCCGCCGTGCTCCTGCCCGCAGGCCCCGTCTGCTGGAAGGGGCCCCAGGACACACGAATAAATGCACACAAATAAGCATATTTCCCTAGATTTGCCCACGTTTCCTGTTTTTTTTTGTCTTCCCCACCACTTCCCATAGTTTCCCATGTTTTCCTGGGGGTCGCCGATGAATTGTGTCTGTGTGTGTTTTTCCCTCATGATCTGCTCCGGGGCACCCGTCCTCCACCCTGGGAACGGGGCACGGCAGGCTCGTGTCGTGTCGACGCGGGCGTTGGTTCCTGACACCCCGGGGATCGTTTAACCTTGAACGATCGGCCGTTTACGCAACGTCCGATCGTTCAACTTGGCGGCGCGCACGGGGGGGTGGGGGGAGGGGGGAGGGCTTCTCAGAAGCGCCTTGCTCCTTAGAAGGAGCTGGCCCTGTATCTACAGATAAGGCCCGCGCCTTCTAAGAAGCAGGGGAGCTTCTAAGAAGCCATCCCCCTTCCCCCCAGCCCCCTCTGCGCGTGGCTGAATCGACCGATTCTGGGCCGCCACCAGCGTTCAACGCTGAACGCCGGCGGCGGGGTCGCCGCCGGTCGACACGGCACGAACCGACCGCACGACCATTATTCGCGACTCCGCTGCACCATGGTCTCTGTGACAGAGGAGAACGTAGCAGAAGGGTCTGCTGCGTCCGCCGCGGTCTCGTCGAAGTCCTCCATGGACAAGATCACGCCCTGCATGATGATGATCGTGAACATGTACAGAAGGAACACGATCAGGACTAAGGCCCAAAACACGGCGACAAGCGAGTGAACCATGCAATAGACCATCACCTTGACATCTTTCAAAAACTCCAAGAATCTGAAGAGACGAAAGATCTTCGATATCTTGAAGAGTCGGAGAGACCGGATGAAAGCAACATTGACCGCACCAGTCATAACCGTAAGCTGCACTGCGGAAAACGCCACGAGGACGAAATCAAAAATATTCCAGGTCCAATCTGGCCCAGCAAAAAAATATTTCCCCTGCGCTGCGATCTTCATTACCAGTTCTAGGGCATACCAGCATATGAAGACATACTCACCATACACCATCCAGTCGGTAGATGACCCAAGATGTTGCATCTCGTAGTCCGTGGAAAATGTGATCAAGACCGCATTCAATGAGATCATCAGCACGCAGGCGGCGTTAAATCCGCTGGCCATGCGGCTCCTCCAAGGGTGCCAACACGCGCGCGGCTTTCTCACTCTCCATGCTTACCCTTCCAAGGAGATCCCACGGCAAACATAGTGTTTGGAGCCCCGAATCATAACGGGTATCTCGGGTCAGGGCTAACTCGGGTTCGTTTTTCGGGAATCCGAACCCGACTTACCCCGGACCCGCGTTACCCCGGATAACTCGGGCGCCCAATCGTGTGAAAGTTGTCCGTTCCACTGCGGCCCATCCGATCCACCCGCCTCGCCGCCCCATCTCCGCCCTGCCGCTGGAGCCTCTTCCTCATGCTTGGCGGGAATCCTCAAGCCCACCCCGAGCAAGAACCCAATGGCCCTGGTCTCAAAACCCCAAGAGGAACGATTCCGCTTCATTTCGCCCGAAATTCGTTTCGTCCACTTCACTTCGTCCGAATCTCTTTTTGTCCGCTTCACTTCGTCCGCTTCGAGTCGTCGGCTTCGACTTGTCCAGTGTCGATCCGTCTGAGATTCGAAAGCGGGCGAAACGACAGAAGGCCGAAAACGACAGAGGACGGATCGAAAGAGGACGAAACGAAAGCAGACGGAATGAAAGTCCACCCCCGGGGATAAGCTTAGGTCGGGCATGTCCCCCTACAGGCGGATTTGGGACGAAAGAATTTAAAAACAAATCAGAAAAGCAAAATTTAAAACTATGTTTGACTATGTTTGAATGTTCTTCCTGTAGAGGGACAGGCCCGACTTCAGGACAAGCTGAAACCCCGCGCGGCGTCGACCAGCCAACCTTGGCAACACGGACGCACGGGGCACCCCACTTGGGGCCGTGAGGTGCGCGGACAGAACCAGAGTCGCGCACACGGCAGGGTTTTCGTGTCGTGTCGACCCCGGCGTTTGATGGGCCTGTTTTCCACCACCACCACCATAAGTCGGAGGGGGAGGAGGAGGAGGAGGAGGAGAAGGAGGAGGAGCAGGAGGAGGAGGAGCAGGAGGAGGAGGAGGAGGACGAAGAGGAGGAGGAGGAGGAGGAGGAGGACGAAGAGGAGGAGGAGGGCCCCCTCCCCCTCCAACTTATGGTGGTGGTGATGGAAAACAGGGCCATCAGGCATTGGCTCCTGACACCGCGGAACCTGTTCAACCTGGAACGATTGGCCGTTTCCGGCACGTCCGATCGTTCAACATCGACTGATTCTGATAGAAGAAGGAAAGACGCCATAAACATAAACTTTGAGCGCTCCGCGCGATCTTCCTGGATCTGATTTGGACCACCCTCCCCAGGGCGCGGAGCGCGCCAGGGGCGGCGCCGGAGGCGCCGCTGGGGGGCGCAGCGCGGATCCAAGAAATCCGCGCGGAAGGCCAAAAATGTGGATTTATGGTTTGAGCAGGAAACGACCGTCCCGGCATACGACATGTTCTTCGAACCCAAAAATGTCCTGCGAAGAACAACACAGGTTCTTAGAACATGAACCCGATGCGCTGGAACAAGACAGCCCCAGCCAGAAATGTTCTGAGAGCATCTCGTGCAGACCACCAGAGGTTCTTAGAGTACTCCTTGGTGGGCTGATAGGCCAGCAAGGACGCTTCGCCACTGCTTGATCGGGGGCGTCCAAGAGGGGGGTGTCCAAGAGGGGTGTGCGGAAATCATGGCCGGCGGCACGTGCGCGGCCCAGGGGGGGGGGCCCGGGACGCAATGAAACAAGAGGAGGCGCCCTGAAATCTGGGGAAATATCCTGGCCCCCGCCATGATATCCCCCCCCCTGGTCATCACCCCTCTCATTGCCGCCCCCGAAATTTTCCAGCGCAACTATTTTTGGAGAGGGGGAGAGATCGTCGGTGGACAAAGCTTCATTTAGTCTCCCAATCAGTGCTTGCACTGAAGGGGTCCTGGCGGAATTGGAAGATTTGGCGAAAATTATCCGCCGATTTTTGTAGCCAGCTGGGTTCCCGGGTTCCCGGGTTCCAGATTCCCGGGTTCCTGGTTGTTGGTTCCAGGCCGATTTTGGTGGCCGGGTTCTGGGTTCCCGGGCTCCCGGGAACCTGGTCGGTCTCCTCAGCGAAAACCATCCACTGATTGGGATGTTCCTCTGATGTAACTTTTTTCCGGCGCCACCATTTTTGGAGAGGGGCAGCGATCGGCGGTAGACAAACCTCCCTTCAGTAAACCTCCCTTTGGTGAAGACGGCCTAGGACCGAAACCGACGGATACGACTCGTCGCACTCGGTGCACTCTGCGACTCCAGCTGAAAGCGCACGAGCCGAAATGAACATGTGGAACAAAGCTGACTGTGCAAACTGCTGTCCCTCACTGTTAAGTCAGTCGGTGGTGGAGAGATCGTCGGTGGACAAAGCTTCATTTAGTTTCCCAATCAGTGCTTGCACTGATTGGGTCCTGGCGGAATTGCCCTCTCATTGCCGCCCCCGCCTTGAGTGGTGTGTCTTCTCCTTCGATCTGGGTCGCCGGCGGCGTTCAGTGCGGAACGCCGGCGGCGGGGCCGCCGCCGGCCGCCGCGGCGCGAGCGCGAGCCTATATATGAAGGAGCCCCAGGACACACACATAGATACACACAAAGAAAAGGACTCCCCCTCTATTTTCCCATATTTTTTCTGGGTTTCTGTCTCCCCCCCACACTTCGCATAGTTTCCCATATCTTCTGGGGAATCGAAGATGCATTGCGTCTGTGTGTGTGTGTGTGTGTGTGTGTTTTTTCCTCCTCTGGCATATACCCGTGCGGCAGGCTCGCGCCGTGGCGACGGCGCGCAGGCAGCGGCGGGGGCGCGCAGGGGCACGCCCGGGGATGCTGCTGCCCCTCACTGCTGCGCTTCGTCTCGGGCGCAGCGGGGAGGAGGAGGAGGAGGAGGAGGAGGAGGAGGAGGAGGAAGGAGGAGGAGGAGGAGGAGGAGGAGGGGGAGGAGGAGGAGGGGGAGGAGGAGGAGGAGGAGGAGGAGGAGGAGGAGGAGGGGAGGAGGAGGAGGAGGAGGAGGAGGGGGGGGGAGATCGGCGAGCCAGGGCCTCAGTGCACTGTGGGCCCTGGCAACGACAGGGCCATTTTTGTTACCGGTTCCGTTGTGCCGTGCTTTCGCCGGTTCCGACGCCGTTTCTTTACCCGTTCCGTCGCCGTTGTTTGACCGGTTCCGGCTCCGGTTCCAATCCTGGAGCCGTTTTTGTCCCGTTTCCGGTCGCCGTTTGTTTCCCGTTTCCAGTTTCAAGAAACATTTTTCTGTTAAACGGTGAAAAAACGGCCCTGCCGTTTCCGGGGCCCACAAAGGCCAGGACGCGTCGCCACTGCCTGATCGGGGGCGTCCAAGAGGGGGGCGTCCAAGAGGGGGGGTGTAAATGATGGCCGGCGGCACGTGCGCGGCCCCAGGGGGGGGGGCCCGGGACGCAATGAAACAAGAGGAGGCGCCCTGAAATCTGGGGAAATATCCTGGCCCCCGCCATGATATCCCCCCCCCCCTGGTCATCACCCCTCTCATTGCCGCCCCCGAAATTTTCCAGCGCAACTATTTTTGGAGAGGGGGAGAGATCGTCGGTGGACAAAGCTTCATTTAGTTTCCCAATCAGTGCTTGCACTGAAGGGGTCCTGGCGGAATTGGAAGATTTGGCGAAAATTATCCGCCGATTTTTGTAGCCAGCTGGGTTCCCGGATTCCTGGGTTCCAGATTCCCGGGTTCCCGGTTGTTGGTTCCAGGCCGATTTTGGTGGCCGGATTCTGGGTTCCCGGGCCCCCGGGAACCTGGTCGATCTCCTCAGCGAAAACCATCCACTGATTGGGATGTTTCTCTGATGTAACTTTTTTCCGGCGCAACCATTTTTGGAGAGGGGCAGCGATCGGCGGTAGACAAACCTCCCTTTAGTAAACCTCCCTTTGGTGAAGACGGCCTAGGACCGAAACCGACGGATACGACTCTTCGCACTCGGTGCACTCTGCGACTCCAGCTGAAAACGCACGAGCCGAAATGAACATGTGGAAAAAAGCTGACTGTGCAAACTGCTGTCCCTCACTGTTAAGTCAGTCGGGCATGTCCCGGCATATCCCAAAGCAGATCAGAAACATACGCTGGGGACACTGCTCTTTTGGAATCTGTTTTGACTACTTCTGGTTTCTACTACAAAATCCGCCCGGCCTACCACCTGACCTGCCTAACCTGCCTGCCGCCTTCCGACTATCGTCGACTACACGCGGAGTGGCCCTGGGCAAGAGTGACCTTTGGTGCGCAGCTTTTGGGGGGCCGCGGGGGGACCAAACCTGGGCGCGCAAGCAACTGCTGCTGCCTCGTTTTCAGCCATCTGGGGACCCATCTGCGCCCGTACCAAAAGGTCACTCTGGCGAAAGGTCACTTTCACGCCTAGTCAATATCGGAAGACATGACCGACCTGACCTCCCTCGCTGAGTCACGTATGCCGGCCGGCCGCGCGCAAGGAGGGCGGTGGCGGCACGCGCTCGCGCGCCAAGGGCCCCCCCCCCGCGGACATGATCGCGTCTTAAAAAAAATCAGGACGGAGGGCTCTTGGCCAATTTCGGCCTCGGGGGGCCCTCGCCGGGCCTCGGGACCGTCAAAAAACAACTCGGGATTGAAAACCAGTACCGGGGGAAGGGCCGGGATTTCTGGGGACGCCGTCCTGAAAAAATCAGGACGTCGCATGTCTGTGCCCCCCCCTCCCCCGCCAGGGGCTTCCAGAGGCGCCCAGAGATCCTCGATCCCCCCGTCGAATCTCGATCTCCAGAGGATCGAGGGAGGTGGTGGCCCCCCGGTTCGGCGGCGGGGCAGGAGGGAAGGAGAAGGCCTTCTCGGAAGACGCAGAAAGAGTCCCCCAGCCTTCTGAGAAGTCTTCTCGGCCTTCCTGGAAGACGCTGAGAACTTCTCACGAGGCGCGAGGGGCTTCTGAGAAGTCCTGCCGCCTTCTGAGACGGCCTTCTCCTTCTCATTCCCCCCCCTCGCTCGCCGCCGACTGGTG
>CAUYUJ010014294.1:963551-981051 GCA_963575745.1 Prorocentrum cordatum
TTCTGAGGAGTTGTTCGAAGCCTGCCCCGAAGATATCAACAAAAACCTTTCAGAAGGCCAGCGGCCCTCTGAGAAGCCCCGCCGCCTTCCGAGAAGGCTTCTCGCCTAGGGGGAGAAGGCGAGAAGGGGCGGGCCTTCTCGAAGGCTCTGCAGCCGTGGCCTCCTGAGGTGTCTTCGAAGCCCTTCGCCCCGAAGACACCGAAGGCCCTCGCCGTCTTCTGAGAAACCCCGCTGCCCTTTGTCGTGGGCACGCTGACACATAGTGGGCCCTGGAAACGACAAGGCCGTTTTGTTACCAGCTCCGTTTTGCCGTTTTTGATGCCAGTTCCGACGCCGTTTGTTTTACCGGTTCCGTCGCCGTTTCTGTTACGGGTTCCCGCTCCGGTTCCAATCCTGGAGCCGTTTTTGTTGCCGTTTCCAGTTTCCGTTTTTTTGCCGTTTCCAATTTCAAGGGACACTTTTTTCGGAAACGGTGAAAACCGGCCCTGCCGTTTCCGGGGCCCACTGAGGGTGGAGGCGGGGGGGGTTCTGGCTGCGGACCTCTGCTCAGCGCGGCTGTTTGGAATCATGCGTCCTCTGGGGGAGACCCCACCTGCTCGAAACAGAGGCCAAGAACAGCCAAGAACTACTGGCACGCTCGCTTGTTCTCTCAATCCAGAGGCAGGGCGCAGGCCAGGCAACACCCCGGGGGACACTTGTAGGCTCTTGCCCAAGGAGCTGGAGGCCTCGAAGGTATGGAAGCTAAGAAAGTGCCTGCGAATGCCACCACCTACGACGTGCGCGAGCTGCCTATGTCGCGCCGACGCCTCGAATGCCACCGCCGACGGTACGGTAAGCTGGCCGCGTTTGAGCGGGAATGTAATCACAATGGCGACGCCCTTGCGAAGCAGGAAGCAGCGTTGGTCCGCAACCCTGCAGCGTATCGCCTCCTCCTTCGTGATTTCGTCGGCTCTCGCCAGATCCGCCCTCAAGTTCATCGCCCGTGCGGAGGCGCAACACGGCGACCAGGAAGTCTATGACAACCTTGGGGCCCAAGCGCTGACCATGGTGTCTTTGGAAGCCCCCTCTGGGCACGAGGCCACGGAAGGGGGCAGCTTTCTTTCTGGGATGCGGGCCCCGCCAGGGGCGGGTGAGATGCCACCCTTGTAGACGAGCGCGTTCCACTACTCGCAAAGTAGCTACTCGCAAATGGCATGGATCCGCCGCGGAGGATCTACGATAAATTACACCAAAGCGGACATGTGTTTTTTCAGACGTTTGCGAGTATGCACTTTGCGAGTAATGGAACGCGCTCGGCGACCTTGGACGGTCACGCTCACGACCCTCCCGCTCCAGAGCCCCAGGACTCATCGCCGCCCCGGCATGCCGGGGGCCAGTGTCCCTGGGAGTCCCCCGTGCTGACGACGGGGGCTGAGCTCCCTAGCCTCCATGTTTTTGAAACTCTGGTGGCGAGTACGCCACGATCGCCAAATCCTCTCGCTGCCGTAAGGGCCGCTGTCTGGGTCAAGAGCTCTCCTTGCAAGGTGCGGGGAAGCGAAATTCGGACGCGCTTGCTCGTCTGGTGCACCCGAACACACAGCCCATGAGCTTGGCCCGCACAGACCTCTCGGGGACCTCGCTCGTCGCACCTTCGGTCCTCGGTGGAGTGGTGGTCGATCGGAAGCTGGCCAGGCGAGATGTGGGCCGGGCGAAAGAGGGGGATAGCAAAGGGGCGGTTTGAGAATCAGCTCACGTAGCCGATTTACCCGCCGACTCCCAGCGCTGGAGGCGCCCATGCATCGAGGATTGGGCCTGGCGGCGGGGCGGAAACCAGCTGCATGCAGTAGATGCTGTAATCTCTCCTTTCTCTATATCTAGGGCTCCCAACTTCGCGCTTCGCGCTCCGCGAAGCGCGAAGCGCGAATAACTTCGCGTTCTCGCGCCGCCCCCCCAGAGGGAGAAGAGGAGGACGAGGAGAAGGGGGAGAAGGAACGAGGACCGCGAAGCGCGAATAACTTCGCGCCCTCGTGGGAGCCCTTGTATATCCCCCCTCTCGTTCGGCCCGAGAGGCGTGGGCGCCGAGAGGCAGACGGGGGCTCCCGGGCGTGCGGGCCAGCCCGAACTCTGCCTTCCCCAGAGATCCGAGGTCGTGATTTTTCTTCAATGCGCGGTCCCCGGAAGTCTCGACCCCTTCCCCATTCCCCGCCCGGCTGCCGCGGGCCCCCGGCGGGGAAGGCGCCCCCCCACCAGGGGGACCAAAACGTTCCTCGCCGATGGTGCTGGCCCAGGGGTTATTAATCCGAGGCCAGGACCTCTGACACACTCTCTCTCTATCCCTCCTTTGGGAGCGTCCAATCCTCATCGTCCTCCTCCTCCTTCACTTCTGCTTCCTCCGCCTCCTCCTCCACTCCGGTTCCTTTGCAAGACCCAGAGATCCGATGTCGTGATTTGTGTTAATACGCGGTCCCCGGAAGTCTCGACCCATTCCACAGGACCGGATTTTCATACTGAGTCGTTTCTTGACGGCCCCGAGGCCCGGTGAGGGCCCCCAGAGGCCGAAAACTGTCAAAAACCTCCGTCCTGATTTTTTTTTTCAATTCGTGGGATCTCTGTGTAACCCTCCCTGTCGCACCTCAAATCGCTCGAAAGGGCGGGCCGGGCGTCTCGTCCGAGACCCCTAAAATGTTCTAAGAACATTGCTGTTGCTCTTAGAACATTTTGGGGTCCTTAGAACATTTTGGGGTCCTAGAGGCCGAAAACTGTAACAAAAACCTCCGTCCTGATTTTCTCAACTCGTGGGATCTCTGTGTAACCCTCCCTGTCGCACCTCAAATCGCTCGAAAGGGCGGGCCGGGCGTCTCGTCCGAAACCCCAAAATGTTCTAAGAACATTGATGTTGTTCTTAGAACATTTTGGGGTTCTAAGAACACTTCGTGGTATGACTATAGGAAGGCCGGGACGGTCGGCCCCTGCTCAAGGGGGGGAGGTTTCTTGGAAACACCCCCGCTTCCTAGAAGGCGCGGGCCGTCTCCATACACGTAAAGCCGGCGCCCGCTAAGAAGCAGCCCCCCTCTAAGAGGCCTTCCCCGCCCCCTCCTCCTCCTCCTCCTCCTCCTCCTCTTCCTCCTCCTCCTCCTCCTCCTCCTCCTCCTCCTCCTCCTCCTGATGCCTCCTCCTCCTCCTCCTCCTCCTCCTCCCCCTCCTCCTCTCCTCCTCCTCCTCCTCCTCCTCCTCCTCCTCCTCCTCCTCCTCCTCCTCCCCCTGCCTCCCCGGCCTCGCCCTCGCCGCCCACGGGAGCGCCGCGAGCGCCGGGGCCAGGCAGCGGGCACCCTACACCGACACGAGCCGTCCCCGCCCCAAGAAGGCCCCGAGGCCCCTCCCCCGCGGGGGCCAGTTCCTCGAGACCGCGATTCAGTCGGGCGTGTCCCCCTACAGGGGGATTCTCGGCGAAAAATACGACACGAGCCGTCCCCGCCCCAGAGGCCCCGAGGCCCCTCCCCCCAGGGGCCAGCTCCTCGAGACCACGATTCAGTCGGGCGTGTCCCCCTACAGGGATTCTCGGCGAAAAAACGACACGAGCAGTCCCCGCCCCAGAGGCCCCGAGGCCCCTCCCCCCAGGGGCCAGCTCCTCGAGACCACGATTCAGTCGGGCGTGTCCCCCTACAGGGGGATTCTCGGCGAAAAATACGACACGAGCCGTCCCCGCCCCAGAGGTCCCGAGGCCCCTCCCCCCAGGGGCCAGCTCCTCGAGACCACGATTCAGTCGGGCGTGTCCTCCATACAGGGGGATCCTCGGCGAAAAATGCGACACGAGCCGTCCCCGCCCCAGAGGCCCCGAGGCCCCTCCCCCCAGGGGCCAGCTCCTCGAGACCGCGATTCAGTCGGGCGTGTCCCCCTAATTACAGGGGGAATTCTCGGCGAAAAATACGAAACGAGCCGTCCCCGCCCCAGAGGCCCCGAGGCCCCTCCCCCCAGGGGCCAGCTCCTCGAGACCACGATTCAGTCGGGCGTGTCCCCCTACAGGGGGATTCCCGGCGAAAAATGCGACACGAGCCGTCCCCGCCCCAAGAGGTCCCGAGGCCCCTCCCCCCAGGGGCCAGCTCCTCGAGACCACGATTCAGTCGGGCGTGTCCCCTACAGGGGATTCTCGGCGAAAAATACGACACGAGCCGACCCCGCCCCAGGGGCCACGAGGCCCCTCCCCCAGGGGCCAGCTCCTCGAGACCACGATTCAGTCGGGCGTGTCCCCCTACAGGGGGATTCTCGGCGAAAAATACGACACGAGCCGTCCCCGCCCCGGAGGCCCCGAGGCCCCTCCCCCCAGGGGCCAGCTCCTCGAGACCACGATTCAGTCGGGCGTGTCCCCCTACAGGGGATTCTCGGCAAAAAATGCGACACGAGCCGTCCCCGCCCCAGAGGCCCCGAGGCCCCTCCCCCCAGGGGCCAGCTCCTCGAGACCACGATTCAGTCGGGCGTGTCCCCCTACAGGGGGATCCTCGACGAAAAATGCGACACGAGCCGTCCCCGCCCCAGAGGCCCCGAGGCCCCTCCCCCCAGGGGCCAGCTCCTCGAGACCACGATTCAGTCGGGCGTGTCCCCCTACAGGGGGATTCTCGGCGAAAAATTCGACACGAGCCGTCCCCGCCCCGGAGGCCCCGAGGCACCTCCCCCCAGGGGCCAGTTCCTCGAGACCACGCTTCAGTCGGGCGTGTCCCCCTACGGGGGGATTCTCGGCGAAAAATACGACACGAGCCGTCCCCGCCCCAGAGGCCCCGAGGCCCCTCCCCCCAGGGGCCAGCTGACCACGATTCAGTCGGGCGTGTCCCCCTACAGGGGGATTCTCTGCGAAAGATACGACACGAGCCGTCCCCGCCCCAGAGGCCCCGAGGCCCCTCCCCCCAGGGGCCAGCTCCTCGAGACCACGATTCAGTCGGGCGTGTCCCCCTACAGGGGGATTTTCGATGTAAATTGAAACATACTTAAAAAATACTCCCACATGGTCGAAACATGCTCTGAAAATCGTCCCCGGAACATTTTTGGGCCACTTTTGAATGTTCCCCCTGTAGAGGGACAGGCCGGACTGAACCCTACAACATGATCCGTCCCTGCCCCAAAGGTCCCGAAGCCCCTCCCCCCGGGGGCCAGTTCCTCGAGACCACGAACGTTTTCTTGCTTGGCATTTCCGCCTTGGGCGGAAGCGGGGGGGAGGGGTGGAGGTCTGGCTCTGGGCCTCTGCTCACGCTGCGGTTTGCAGCAGTGCCTCCCAGCGGGGGAACTCCATCTGCTCGAGACAAGCGCCCAAAAACATCGATTAGGTATCTACTCCATTAGAATGGTGAGGGGGGTGCGAGGGCCCGCGCCGATCGGAAAAACAATGGATAAGAAAACGATCACCTTGCCCTTACCGACAATTGGGCTGCTTAGGTTTGCTCTTACCCTGCGAGCATTGCCCCCTCCCCCGTCACCCAGGAAGCGCAGATCGCGTCTGCTGCCCTTCCTCGAGCTTCAAAGCCAACCCTCTCTCCCAATCCTCCCTCGGATCCGACCCCGATCCTCCTCCCTCCCTCCCTGATGAGGGGGGAGGTCAATTGGCGGGGGGGGAGGCGGGTGCGAGGGCCCGCGCCGATCGGCAGAGCCAGGACTCGGAACCCGATCCCGTTGTGGCCCGTGCGGCGCGCGCGCGTCGCTGCGAAGGGGCCCCCGTGACGGATCGGCGATAGCGGGCACGTGCCTGGGCAGGGCGGGCTGTGGCAGGCCCCCCTCGGCGATCGGTGGGCGACCGGCGTCCGCGTCGATGCGTTCGAAGCTGCGCACGCGGACCCCGAGCAAGGTGCTGGGGGTGCAGAGCGGCTGGAGGGGGTGAAAGGCGGAAGCTCCATGTAGGCGGAGGTGGCCATTGGGGGGGCCTGCTCAGGCCGGCCGGGGCCGAGACGGGCCCGGCACGGCCAGGAGAGCTCGCCAGGGCTGGGAGGCCTGGAGGGGAGACTGGCCGGGCACGAGCCTTCAGGACCAGCCCCGGCCAAGATCCCTCCCGCCTCCCAGCAGCCGCGGAGGGGGCCAGCGCACCTGCGCGCACGCAGCCGCAGCTTCCCTTGCGCCGGCCCGTCGCCCGAGCGTGCCGCGGCCAGCGCTCGGCGGCGAGGCCGAGACCGGCTGCGGGCGGCAGATTCTGCACCCCTCCCCTCCCTTCCCACTTCCGCCCCCCTCCGCCCGGCCCCAGGAAGGGGAGGGAGGGAGAGGAGGAGGAGGCGAGAGACGACCTCGATCTTCGCCCTCCTCAGCCAACCCCTCGCGGGCTTGCGGTGGCAAACACGTCCATCACCACCGACTTGACCTCCGTGGCCTGGAGCACGCGGTTCGTGACTTTGCGCCGCACCTCCCGCGCGGCCAAACGCCAAGACGCCCTTCATCCTCCCCCTCGCTCCTGGACCTTCCTCGCCGCCTTTTGCCGCTGCTCCTCCACGTGCTTCTCGTCAGCACGAAGCCCCTCCCTCTGCTCCCCAAAACATCCTCACCTTCTCGTGCTCCTCCTCCTCCACTCTCTCCTTCTCCGTCTCCTCCTCCTCCTCCTCCACCTCTTCCTCCTCACCCGCCATTTCCTCCTCCTCCTCCTCCTCATCCTCCTCACGTTCCTCCTCCTCCTCCTCCTCCTCCTCCTCCTCCTCCTTCTCCTCCTCCCCCTCCCCATCATCCTCCTCTTCTTTGTCCTCCTCCTCCTCCTCTTCCTTTTCCTCCTCCTCCTCCTCCTTTTCCTCCTCCTCCTCCTCCTCCTCCTCCTCCTCCTCCTCCTCCTCCTTGGTGCTGCGCCCGCCAAGTGCTCTCTTCCTGGCAAAGCCAATACCGACCCCCGTCCTCAATCTCAGGCTGATGCTCCGCCCGGTCTTCCTTCGCTCCGCTCCGCTGCAGCGGGCAATTCGTGGAAAGATATTCAAAAGCCTTGACAAGAACAGCAACTGAATATCGAGATTCGCCGGCGCGCCAGAGAGGGGAAATGATACGGAGCAGGCCTTCACGTGGAACTTCTGAGAAACTTTCCAGGTGTCTGTAGCTGTTTCTTCTGACAAGTGGGTCCAAGTGACCGCCGACAAAAAAAGGCTTCCAGAGAACGCTTGGGAAATGTCTCACAAGGCCAAGGGTCTTCAGTCCTTCTCAACCAAAAAACCCTCTGCATTCCCCCTGGGAACGCCGTCGAAGAGGCAAGAGTCTTAAAGCTGCCCCGCAAAATCCGACGCCGAGCTGGCTCTAGCCAATCCCGTTGCGTTCGATGCGGCAGCCTCGAGGCGCCTCCCTCTCACCCTGTTTCCTCGTCATCCTGCTGTTCCTTCCCCCGACATCCTCAAGCTGCTCCCCATCATGTTTCTCGGTCTGCTCCAGTATACACTCCTACTACTCATCGTCACCATCCTCCTCCATCCCCTTCTCCTCCTCCTCTTCCTCCTCATGATCATGCTCACCCCCTCTTCATCGAGTCTCCGCGGAAGCCTCCTGGGGTCCCTGGGTTATTCCTGGGGGCGCCACGGGGCGCCCCAGAACACCTCGACGAGGACGGAATCTACAGCAAGCGTGGTCGGATATAACCTCTGGAGCCTCCGTCTTCCACCCGCCCCCCTCGCCCACTCTGCTCCTCCTGCACTGCCTCCTGCGACGGAGATGGCACGGAGCCGCGCAGTGCCCACCCGCGCGCAGCGATCGCCCAGCCACCCACCTGGCTATTTGCGTGCGCTCGGTGCGCGGTCGACGGGCAGCGCGTCGGAACATCACCGGAGGACCAACTGACTTGGATGCGGTTGGGCGTCTGCGTTGGGCGGGCACCACCACAGCCGATTCGGGGGAGAGACGGGGGGCAAATGAGGCCCCTCCAACATGTCGCCGTCATCGTAATTTCATGTGTCTGGTCTTGTCGTCTCGTGGCGTGTCGCGGGTGCCCCATTCACGCGTGTCGTGTCTTGTCGTGTCTCGCTTTCCCCCCCCCGGTCTTGCCCCCCCCCTGCTGCAATTGCTCCCCCGCCCGGTTCAGAGAACATCGAACGCCTCGCTGCCTAGCTCTGCACGCCGCCAGGCTCGGACGCGTTAGCCACCGCCACTTGCCGTTGTCGCCGATTCCCTGAACCAGTGGCCCGGACGAGGGACGTCGGAGGCGGCAGCGGCAGTGCCGAAGCGCAGCCAGGCCATCAAGACATGAGGAGGCAATCCCGACTCCAGCTGGCTCCTGTTCTGGAGGGAGGGGGAGGGGCTGTGCGCAGGGGAGGCTGCAACCACACTCAGCGATGTGCTGTCAAACGCATGCCTCTAGGGTGGGCCCGGCCCATTCTCTGTGGGCATTTCAGTTCTGCTCTGGGCTTCAGGAGCGCCTGTGCGCCAGCACGCCCGGAACTGGTTTCAGCTCACACGGGTGTACCCTCACAAGTATCACAACTATCATCACAGTTGCCGCATTTCCAAACGTCATCATGGTATCGCGCCCGCCCTGGTAGCAAACCCGCACTCAAGTGCCCCTGCGGTAGCGCGGCCTGGGAGACGCGCTGGGAATTTATCATCGGCACGCGCCATCGCGGCCGCTCCAGCTGTGCCAAACCAGCTGGTCGATCTGCGCGTGACCGCGCGCGCCAGCGCGGCCGCAAGGATCCGCTAGCAAGTTCCAATCGGCAACAGCAACCGTAGCCGAATGGGTGCTGCTGGTTGGAGGGTGGGACGTTTTCGCCGGCAATGGAGATGTCAACTCCTGATTGACTTGGCCAATTCCACCAAATAGGTTGCAACACATAGGGTCAGATCGAGAATGCAAGAACAAAGCCACTAATCGGGGCCCAAGCAAACAAACATGTTGTTGTTGTTGTTCCCAACTATCCTGTGGTGTTGGATCCTCGTTTTGAGGAGACAGCGCCCCGAGTTCTCCTCTCCTCATCTCATCCTCCTGCTCCTCCTCCTCCTCCTCATCCTCCCCCTCCTCCTATCACTGCTTTACTTTCCGCGTGTCGCCCATTTCGGCACACCCCTCACGTAGTTCGTGACCCCATATGGATCTCCACCGAAGAATCTCGTGGGAAAATTCGCATGGCACCGCCGCCTCATTTCGGCGCACCCTCACATGGTTCGTGGCCCCGTCGGGAACTCCACGGAAGGCTCCTTTACGAAAAGTCGCATGGCAACGCCACCCCATGTCGGCAGACCGTCATACTTTTCGTAGCCCCACAGGGAGCTCCACCGAAGGCCCCAGTGGGAAAGTTCGCATGGCACCGCCGCCCCATTGCGGCATCCACTCACACATTTCGCGGCCCCGTCGGGAACTCCACCGAAGGCCCCAGTGGGAAACTTCGCATGGCACCGCCGCCCCAGTTCGGCACACCCCTCACACATTTCGTGGCCCCAAAGGGAGCTCGACCGAAGGCCTAGTGGGAAAGTTCGCATGGCTCCGCCGCCCCATTCCGGCACCCCCTCACACGTTTCGTGGTCCCATAGGGAGGTCCACCGAAGGCTCCAGTGGGAAAGTTCGTATGGCACCGCCGCCCCAGTTCGGCACCCCCTCAAACGTTTCATGGCTCCATAGGGAGCTCCACCGAAAGCCCCAATGGGAAATTTCGCACGGCACCGCCGCCCCATGTCGGCACCCCCTCACCCGCTTCGTGGTCCCCAAAGGGAGCTCCACCTAAGGCCCCAATGGGAAAATTCGTATGGCACCACCGCCCCATTCCGGCACCCCCCTCACACATTTCGCGGCCCCAGTGGGAGCTCCACCGAAGGCCCCAGTGGGAAAGTTCGCATGGCACCGCCGCCAAATTTCGGGCACATCCATCACACGCTTCGTGGCCCCAAAAGGAGCTCCACGTAAGGCCGCAACGGCGACCTTCGCAGTCGTCCACCCGACCAATGTTGGCACACCCTTCGCACGTTTCGCGGCAGAAGGGCGTGCCGCGTGCGCTACCCGGAGTTTGCGCGCCCCCCTCATTCGTGGCATCTTCCTCGCGGCATTCGCAGCTTCACATGGTGGGGCCCTTCGTCGGGCGAATTGGTTCTCTTCAGTCGGCCTGACGTCGCTCGCACGCATCCTTGAAAAATGGCGACCGCCCGTCCACACACGATTCTCGGGCGACGGCCTGGCGGCGGCGGAGTCTATACAGAGTGACGGGCGCCCGCACGCTGCTGTTCGACCCCTGCGCGCGCCAGCCTAACACAAGAGTCTCGACCCGCGGGCGGGCGAGGGCGCGCTAATCGGGCGCGGTAATCGGGCGCGCTGATCGGGCGGGCGAATCGGGCGTGCCACTTGGGAACGCTGATCGGTCGCGCCAAGTGGACACGCTGATCGAGCACGGCAGTCGGGCATGCCAGCCGGGTAAGCTACCGGGGCGCGAACACATGGGGAGCCCCTCACTCTTATCAGCAGCTGCGGGTCTGACACACAAAAAGATCGCGAAAGCGCATTCGGCGATGAGCTATGCTTATTCATGGTCGCGTTGGCGATGCGTCTTTTGTCCTGCCCACGTGGAAGGGTCAAATGAGCAGACACCGCACGAGATCTTGGCACGATCGCACTGTACGCAGAACGCGCGACCAAAGACTGTGAGAGGAACAAGGGGAGGACTTTGACTAGGGCGAGGGAGAGGAGGAGGTACAGTCACAACGTGACTTAAGGACGGGTGGTAGGGACGCAAGACCCTTGGAGGCCGAAATTGGGATTGTTTGGGTGGCGGGCGGCCAACCTGGATGAAGGCGCGCGTCCATAGTAGGCGCGTGGACTGTAGAGAAAACGAAAAATCAAAACGCGCAACGGCGACCCCCGCAGGCTTCTTGGAGCGAGCACCACCGATCTCAACCACTTCAGGCCGATCGTCGACAACTTCGGAACGATCGCAATCAAATGGTTGCGACGCTTTGTGGGAGCTTCAAGAAGGTCTTGATTAAGGGAGAGATCATAAGAGCGCTTCTGGATGCTTTGAGAGTCCTTGAGCTTCCCGACGGAAACCTGGAACATCTGTTGGAATCCGTCCGATCGCAGACCGCTTGCCATCATCATCATCATCATCATCATCATCATCATCATCATCATCATCATCATCATCATCATCATCATCATCGTCATCGTCATCATCATAACCACCATCATAACCGCCATCATCACCATATTCATCCTCAGGCCCTAGTATCTCTCTTCTCGTTCTCCCCATTGCCCGTAAATGTGCTCCAACCTCTCCTCCGCCTCTTCCCCTAGATCATCCTCCCAGTCTTCCCCTCATTCCCCACTTCGCCATACCTTACCACCATCGCAATCAGCAGCCCCCTTCGCACGGGCATCAGCATGATCTTCATCATCATCATCATCAGCATCATCATCATCATCATCGTCATCATCATCATCATCATCATCATCATCATCATCATCATCATCGCCATCATTTCCATGGTCATCATCAACAAAAGCATCAGTATCACCAGCATCAGCATAAGCATCATCCGCATCATCATCATCAGCATCATCATCGGCATCCAGCCTCATCATCATCATCACCATCATCGTCCGCAGCAACACCAGCATCGGCAACAACAGCATCAACAACATCATCACCATCAGAAGCAACAGCAGCATCATTATCATCACCACAACCATTGTCAGCGTAGCCATCATCACCATTCTCAAAATCAGCGTCATCATAATCAGCATCGTCGTTTCAGCATCACCATCATCACCATCAACATCATCACCACCATCATGTTGTCCTCATCCTCCCCTCCTCCTCCAAATTCTCCTTCTCCCCGTCCTCCTCAATTCCTTCCCCTTGTAGATAACTCCTCTCTGTCGCACCCCGAGGCCAGTCTTCTAAAGCGGGCTGGACGTTCCGCCTGACTTCCTCACCACTTAAGACTCTGAGTCCAAAGTGCTAACAGATTCACAGATGGAGGGCGGGTGGTTTTCAAAATGTGGATCTCGCCTCAGCGCCGCGCACATTCGCTTTAAAAAAAAGCAAGAGTTTTACGGATTGAGGGCGGGTGGTTTTCAAAATGTGGCTCTCGCCTTCGCGCAACGCACATTCGATTTGACAATTTGCAAGGGCATCGCGGATTGAGGGCGGATGGTTTTCAAAATGTGGCTCTTGCCTGAGCGCCGCGCACATTCGATTTAGACATGTGCAAGAGCTTCACGGATTGAGGGCGGATCGTTTTCAAAATGTGGCTCTTGCCTACGCACCGCGCACACTCTTTGAACAACAAGTTCACAGATTGAGGGCGGTTCCTTTTCAACATATGGCTTTCGCCTTAGCGCCGCGCACATTCGGTTTCAGCATTTGCAAGAGTTTCACGGATTGAGGGCGGGTGGTTTTCAAAATGTGGCCCCCGCCATCGCGCCGCGCACACTCTAGGTAAACGTGTGCAAGAGCATCACGGATTGAGGGCGGTTCCTTTTCACAATGTGGCTTTCGCCATAGCGCCGCGCACATTCCATGCCAAAGATGTACGATTTTTCACATACTCCCATGATCAACGTACCAAAGACGGTGTTTTGGAAGGATTCCAAAACATGCGGGTGAAACTAATGTATTGGCTCGCGGTGTTGAAATTTAGGAAAAGATCGTTATGGCACGATTCCGGATCGCCAAAACGCAGCAGTCAGGTTGATACGTGTCGTTGATCTCCCGAGAACAATGTTTGGGTAACCTTCAGGATCGTCAACGGTTGTCTTCCAATGAGGCGGTTCCCTCTATGGAACTGAACCGTTTAAGGGGCCTATGAAGAGGGAGCTTGGAGGGAGGGTTGATTCCAACATCGTTGATGACTGTTGGGTTTACACTGGCCCTCCTCACCATTCTTCTCCTCCCACTACACTGACCGATCCTCTCATTCCCCACGGGCGGCGGCGCGCGCGAGAAAGAGAGAAAGAGAAAGAGCACGACGACGATGGACCGCTGACGGCGGACGGCGGACGACTGACAGTGCGATCAAGGCGGGGAACGAATGAGGAATGACGAACGCAAGAGCCCCTCAAGAATCTCCAAGGATATTTCGGGAATCGTGGAGAAGCCTGAAGGAATCCGCGAGAGTCCCTCAAGTATACCTCCAAAATCTCTCACGAACCCGCGAAGAGTTCCTCAGGCATCCGTCCAGGCTCCCTCAGAAATCCCTTCAGCGTCCCACAAGAATCCCTCAGGACTCCGTGAATAATCCGCCGACCCCTTGGGGATCATCGGCGTGTGAGATGCTTCCCCCTCCCCAAACCCCTCCCCCCAGAGCCTCGGTCCGGTCGATTTGGAGGGGGGGGGGGGTGGAGCGCGAGCGGGGGGGGTCCGGGACGAGCGACTCACGGGGCTTTTCCGGGCCCAAGAGGGCCTCAAGACGGGCCAAGAAGCCCCCAAGAGGCCTCCAAGACGGCCCACGAAGGCTCCGAGACGCCAAACGACCGGTCCAAGACGCCCACGATGGCCCCAAGACGGGCCAATAGGTCTCCAAGACGGCCTCCGAAGTCCCAAACAAGCCTCCCAAGAGGGCCCAAAGAGTCTAAAATTGTTGATTTTCCCGCGTGTTTTTCGACGTTTCTTGCTTTCCCGCCTTTCCGGCTTCCCGACGCTCCAAGACGGCCAAAAAGGCCCCAAAGATAGCCCCAAGATGGCCCAAGAGGCCCCCAAGACGGCCTCCAGACGGCCCAAGACGGCCCCAAGACGGCCCAAGAGGTCCCCAAGACGGCCCAAGAGGGCCGATTTGGAGGGGGGGAGGGGGCCGGGACGAGCGCAGCACGGCCGGGACGAGCGGTTCCAGGGCTTTTCCGGGCCCAAGAGGGCCTCAAGACGGGCCAAGAAGCCCCCAAGAGGCCTCCAAGACGGCCCACGAAGGCTCCGAGACGCCAAACGACCGCTCCAAGACGCCCACGATGGCCCCAAGACGGGCCAAGAGGTCTCCAAGACAGCCCCCGAGGTCCCAAACAAGCCTCCCAAGAGGGCCCAAAGAATCTAAAATTGCTGATTTTCCAGCGTGTTTTCCGACGTTTTTTGCTTCTCCGCCTTTCCGGCTTTCCGATGCTCCAAGACGGGCAAAAAGGCTCCAAAGATAGCCCCAAAATGGCCCAAAAGGCCCCCAAGACGGAATCCATCTAGTGAACATGCCTCCAATTTGGCACACCCCGCACGCGGCAACTTGAATGAAAGGCCCCAAAACCCGAGTATACGCGCGGTTCCCCGCGAACATTGGGCACGTCCCTTATAGATTTCGTGGCTCCACGGCGCGCTCCAACCATAGCCCCAGTACCCGCGGTCCCGTAAACTTCCAACCCCAAGCGCACACACACGTCGATCGTGGCTCCAGAATACGTCCACCGTGGGGCCCAGTGGGAAGATTCGCATGCAAGTATACCCCATGCCGGCACACCCTTTGCACGCGCCGTGGCCTCGCAAATGGCCAAGTTGACCCATAATGACTCCTGGACAGTCCCCCAAAAAAACTCCCGACCGCTACCGAAACGGCTCGAAGACATTCCCGAGCCCAACCTGGCTCCATTATGCCTCTCAGATGGCCCCAGATGAGACCACGACCGCCCGCGGTGTCGCCGTCCGCTCGGACACCCCCGCGGAACTGCCCGAGACCCTCTGGCAGTGGCGGCGAACAGACACCAAACAAATATCACTCGCCTTTTCACCCCTTCGCAGCTTCTACTGCCCCCCGATTGGCATAAACAAGGGGTCGGCGGTGTGGCGTAAGCCTAAGAATCATCCAACAATCCGTTGGACATCCTACACAAAGCCACGAGAATCCTTCAGGCATCCTCAAGAATCTATCTTGGGAGTCGTCAAGGACCCTTCAGAAATCCGCAAGAATTCATCAGAAACCCTTCAGGGTCCTTCAGGAGTCCTCAATGATCCTTCAACAGTCCTTCAGGAACCCGCATCAATCCTTCAGGAATCCTCAAACATATTTCAGGAGTCCTCCCAGATCCTCAGGACACCCTCCAGAGGCCCTCAGGAATCCTCCAAGCGCTGGAAAGCTGAAGCACACTTCCCTGGTCGTAATATGGTTGTTGCCTTGTACGGCTACACAATGAACCCTTCACGTTGCGATCAGCCCGTTTCATGTGGCCGTACACGGTCCGAAGACGCCAAGATCGGTCATATTCTCGTCTCCGGGGATCTGTAAAGGTCTACTAGATGCCTCTGGAGACCAAACGTGTAGGACTTCTGGGCACCTCGATGCCCTATGCGGTTAGCGGCGCGCAGACGGGGTTGGGGGGATGGGGGGTGACTTCTTCGAAAACGGCCGCTTCCTAGAAGGCGCCAGCCCTACATGTATAGAGGATGCCCGCGCCTTCTAATGAGCACGGGTGTTTCTAAGAAACCTTCCGCGCGTGCCCAAAGAGGAGGAGGGAGACAGCCGACTTCCTACCAGGCCACCCCAGCCCCATAACCGAAGAGCTGAATTTCGGGTTGGGGGTGGAGCTGGGGGGGAGTAGTGAGTACGGGTTGCGTCGTGGCTTGCTGGGCGGCGGTGCACAGCGAGGCAGGCCGCCGATCGGACCGGCCGTGCGAGGCAGCCCGCACGGGCGGACGGGGAGGGCTGGCGCCGACGGGCCCCTCGGAGCGCAGGGATCGCCTTGACGTCCTCTTTCCCAACCTTCGCGCGGGGCTCTGGGTCGAGGTCGCCGTCGAGATCCGTCAGGGGGCCTCTCTCGGCGGCGAGCGAGGGGGGGGGGGACGTGGGGAGGAGCAGCCCCCTCTCACAGGCGGTGGCCCTGCTCGTAGTCGCGCCTCCTGGAAGGATTGCGGATGCCACGACAATGGACACCATCACAATCCGATCAGGGAGTTTAGCATGTGCATGGAAATTGTAAGAAATGTTAGGGACACGTTTCAGACCTGCTTTTCCCCACATCCTGAATGGGGTTGTTGTTTTCCCAGAACATCCTCTCCTTCTCCCAGGGAGGCCCCGCCTGAGCGAGGAGGGTATCGGAAACCCATACTATTTACATGGTTTCGTGCCCCTCCCACTCCTCCAGGGGGGCCCCGCCTGAGCGAGGAGGGTATCGGAAACCCATACTATTTACATGGTTTCGTGCGCCTCTCACCCCTCCAGAGAGGCCCCGCCTGAGCGAGGAAGGTATCGGAAACCTATACTATTTACATTGTTTCGTGCCCCTCCCACCCCTCCAGGGAGGCCCCGCCTGAGCGAGGGGGGTATCGGAAACCCATACTATTTACATGGTTTCGTGCCCCTCCCACTCCTCCAGGGGGGCCCCGCCTGAGCGAGGAGGGTATCGGACAACCATACTATTCACATGGTTTCGTGCCCCTCCCACCCCTCCAGGGAGGCCCCGCCTGAGCGAGGAGGGTATCGGACAACCATACTATTTACATGGTTTCGTGCCCCTCCCACCCCTCCACGGAGGCCCCGCCTGAGCGAGGAGGGTATCGGAAACCCATACTATTTACATGGTTTCGTGCCCGTCTCACCCCTCCAAGGAGGCCCCGCCTGAGCGAGGAGGGTATCGGAAAATCATACTATTCAAATGGTTTCGTGCCCCTCCCACCCCTCCAGGGAGGCCCCGCCTGAGCGAGGAGGGTATCGAAAACCCATACTGTTTACATGGTTGCGTGCCCCTCCCACCCCTCCAGGGAGGCCTCCTATCCTCCTCCTCCTCCTCCTCCTCCTCCTCCTCCTCCTCCTCCTCCAGGAGGGTATCGGAAAACAATAATTTACACGGTTTCGTGCCCCCCCTCCACTCCTCAGAGAGGCCGCGCTTGAATGAGGAGGGTCGCGGAAAGCATTACTCTTTACCAGGTTTCGTAGCCCTCCCCCTTCCACTGGGGCCCCACCAGAGCCAGGAGGGTACTAAGAACCCGTATTATTTACAAGGCTTCGTTTCCTGAGCGCGTTCTCTCTCCTCCTGTCGTTTGCCCTTCCGTGCGTACTTACTCGTTCGATGAGCTTCTCTTTCGTGTTGATGTGGTCGTGCCCCATGGGTCCCACGAAACCGTTAATATCTGTATGTGGGGAACTCCGTTAGCATAATTAACATGTTGAAGACATGTTTGAAACATCTCTTAGACTCTGGAAAGTATTTGGCAGCATGCGTCCTCGCCATCGATCGGCTTCCACCATCATAGAGGCCCTCGCGCCTCCTGAGAAGTCCTCGGCGCCGTCGGGAATTTGGACGCCCGAAATGGGCACGGAAAAAAATAGGTACAATGCCCAACAACAAATGTTGTCCCAAACCAACAGCGGCCGCTGTTGGGCAGGCGGCCTTCTGTCTCGAATGGACACAGGCCGCGGCGGCGTGGACAGCGAGTCCTGTTCACAATGAACCAGATCCGCTGTTGGGCATTGTACCCATTCTTTCCGTACCCATTTCGTTCGTGCAGAGGGAAGGCTTGGGGGGGCAACTCGAAGGCCGGGGGGCTTCCGAGCCTCCCCTTCTCACTTGCCCCCCCCGGGGCTGGCCGCCGACCCTCTATGCGAGGGGCCCGTTTTCCACCACCGCTACCATAGGCAAGAGAGGGAGGAGGAGGAGGAGGAGGAGGAGGAGGAGGAGGAGGAGGGGGGGGGGGGGGGG